>JAUIRJ010000382.1:0-18109 GCA_030555515.1 Acutogordius australiensis | reverse complement strand
TTAATTTTTTTTTATTCTTGATTTCTGATATCAATTATTTCATTTGGGTAGGTATGAAACGCAAAATCTTAAAACGCAAAAAGCGGAAGTCATAAATCATTTTTAATGAGTTTTTGCGTTTCATACCTAGAGTTTTTGCGTTTCATACCATTTTGGTATGAAAAGCCTAAAATGCAAAAAGCGGATGTAATTAATCAATTTTTTTTTACGAGTTTTTGCGTTTAAAGTTTTTGCGTTTCATACTAAAAAATTTTTTTTCGAGTTTTAGGCTTAAATGAGTTTCTAATGGTTTATAATAGGGAAATTAATAATTTTTTTCCGCGTTTTTGCGTTTTAAGATTTTGCGTTTCATACCAAAAAAATTTTTTTTCGGGTTTTCGACTTAAATGAGTTCCTAATGGTTTATAATGGGGAAATTAATAATTTTTTCCGCGTTTTTGCGTTTTAAGATTTTGCGTTTCATACCAAAAAAATTTTTTTTTTTAGATTCGACTTAAATGGGTTCCTAATGCATTATTTTGGACCGAATACCCGTTTTTTCCGCGTTTTTTCCGTTTCATACCAAATTTTTTCCGAGTTTTTGCGTTTCATACCAAAAAAATTTTTTTTCGGGTTTTCGACTTAAATGAGTTCCTAATGGTTTATAATGGGGAAATTAAAAATTTTTTTCCGCGTTTTTGCGTTTTAAGATTTTGCGTTTCATACCAAAAAAAATTTTTTTTTTAGATTCGACTTAAATGAGTTCCTAATGCATTATTATGGACCGAATACCCGTTTTTTCCGCGTTTTTGCGTTTCATACCAAATTTTTTCCGAGTTTTTGCGTTTCATATCAAAAAAATTTTTTTTCGGGTTTTCGACTTAAATGAGTTCCTAATGGTTTATAATGGGGAAATTAATAATTTTTTTCCGCGTTTTTAAATTAAGAGAACCAAATTAATACATTTTCCCTTAATTCATATTTATATTTGCCTAGGTTTAAGATATTGGAACAAATTTTTTTAATATTTTAAATTATAGCGTATAATAATATGAGTTGCTTTATTTTAATTAAAATGAGTTTAGAAATACTAATTTTAAAATATAATTTTTTTATACCTACAAATTTTATAATGTATCAATTTTGAAATATTTTTTTCTAATACTTACAAATTTTATAATGTGACTATGCTTTCATTGCTAAGCAATAATTTAATATACATTGTTAGACCTATTACATTGTTAGACCTATTATTAAGATAGATACATAATTTTGTTAATTCAAATAATACATTTTATACACACAATTTACATAATTTATATATTTTATATCAAATAAATGTAGACATTACACTCTAATGACGTGAATTAACAATTCCCTACCAAATAAACATTTTATTAAAGCATAAATCATTTTGTATATAAATCATTGATAAATTAAAAAATGGCGGAAGTATTTAAAATTGCATAGGCTTGGCATGGTCGGCCCAACCCGGCTTTTTGGGTGAGGCAACATCGAGCCGGGCGGGTCTTTTGGTTTTCGATTTTGATAACTATTTTACCTTAGGGCAAGCCACAACGGTTAAAATACGCTTTTAGGAGCGTCGGCTCGGAGTGGTAACTTGTTACTACATCAGATATCCAATGTAAAATTTTTTTTTGGAAAAGCGTGAAATTAGGGCAAGCCAGAATGGTGACCGAGCTTGCATTAGGAACGTCGGCGCGGAGTGGCCACTTGTTAATATTATGTCAGATATCCAAATTGTAAAATTTTTATTTGCATAAATGCGGAAAAAACGGGTACTCGGTCATGATGCATTAGGAACTCATTTAAGTCGAATCTAAAAAAAAATTGCAAAAACTCGGAAAAAATTTGGTATGAAAAGCAAAAACGCGGAAAAAACGGGTATTCGGTCCATAATAATGCATTAGGAACCCTTTTAAGTCGAATCTAAAAAAAAAAATTTTTTGGTATGAAACGCAAAATCTTAAAACGCAAAAACGGAAAAAAAATTATTAATTTCCCCATTATAAACCATTAGGAACTCATTTAAGTCGAAAACCCGAAAAAAAAATTTTTTGGTATGAAACGCAAAAACTCGTAAAAAATTTGGTATGAAACGCAAAAACGCGGAAAAAATTTGGTATGAAACGCAAAAAACGCGGAAAAAACGGGTATTCGGTCCATAATAATGCATTAGGAACCCATTTAAATCAAATCTAAAAAAAAAATTTTTTTGGTATGAAACGCAAAAACTCGGAAAAAATTTGGTATGAAACGCAAAAACGCCGAAAAAACGGGTATTCGGTCCATAATAATGCATTAGGAACCCATTTAAGTCGAATCTAAAAAAAAAATTTTTTTTGGTATGAAACGCAAAATCTTAAAACGCAAAAACGAGGAAAAAAATTATTAATTTCTCCATTATAAACCATTAGGAACTCATTTAAGTCGAAAACCCGAAAAAGAATTTTTTTGGTATGAAACGCAAAAACTCGTAAATATTTTGGTATGAAACGCAAAAACGCGGAAAAAACGGGTATTCGGTCCATAATAATGCATTAGGAACTCATTTAAGTCAAATCTAAAAAAAAATTTTTTTGGTATGAAACGCAAAAACTCGGAAAAAATTTGGTATGAAACGCAAAAACGCGGAAAAAACGGGTATTCGGTTCATAATAATGCATTAGGAACCCATTTAAGTCGAATCTAAAAAAAAATTTTTGGTATGATACGCAAAAACTCGGAAAAAATTTGGTATGAAACGCAAAAACGCGAAAAAAACGGGTATTCGGTTCATAATAATGAATTAGGAACCCATTTAAGTCGAATCTAAAAAAAAAAATTTTTTGGTATGAAACGCAAAAACTCGGAAAAAATTTGGTATCAAACGCAAAAACGCGGAAAAACGGGTATTCGGTCCATAATAATGCATTAGGAACCCATTTAAGTCGAATCTAAAAAAAAATTTTTTTTTGGTATGAAACGCAAATCTTAAAACGCAAAAACGCGGAAAAAAATTATTAATTTCCCCATTATAAACCATTAGGAACTCATTTAAGTCGAAAACCCGAAAAATTTTTTGGTATGAAACGCAAAAACTCGTAAAAAATTTGGTATGAAACGCAAAAACGCGGAAAAAACGGGTATTCGGTCTATAATAATGCATTAGGAACCCATTTAAGTCGAATCTAAAAAAAAAATTTTTTGGTATGAAACGCAAAAACTCGGAAAAAATTTGGTATGAAACGCAAAAACGCGGAAAAAACGGGTATTCGGTCCATAATAATGCATTAGCAACCCATTTAAATCGAATCTAAAAAAAAAATTTTTTTGGTATGAAACGCAAAAACTCGGAAAAAATTTGGTATGAAACGCAAAAACGCGGAAAAACGGGTATTCGGTCCATAATAATGCATTAGGAACCCATTTAAATCGAATCTAAAAAAAAATTTTTTTGGTATGAAACGCAAAAACTCGGAAAAAATTTGGTATGAAACGCAAAAACGCGGAAAAAACGGGTATTCGGTCCATAAAAATGCATTAGGAACCCATTTAAGTCGAATCTAATAAAAAAAATTTTTTTGGTATGAAACGCAAAATCTTAAAACGCAAAAACGCGGAAAAAAATTATTAATTTCCCCATTATAAACCATTAGGAACTCATTTAAGTCGAAAACCCGAAAAAAAATTTTTTTGGTATGAAACGCAAAAACTCGGAAAAAATTTGGTATGAAACGCAAAAACGCGGAAAAAACGGGTATTCGGTCCATAATAATGCATTGGGAACTCATTTAAGTCAAATCTAAAAAAAAAAATTTTTTTGGTATGAAACGCAAAAACTCGGAAAAAATTTATAATAAGACGCAAAAACGCGGAAAAAACGGGTATTCGGTCCATAATAATGCATTAGGAACTCATTTAAGTCGAATCTAAAAAAAAATTTTTTTTGGTATGAAACGCAAAATCTTAAAACGCAAAAACGCGGAAAAAAATTATTAATTTCCCCATTATAAACCATTAGGAACTCATTTAAGTCGAAAACCCGAAAAAAAATTTTTTTGGTATGAAACGCAAAATCTTAAAACGCAAAAACGCGGGAAAAAATTATTAATTTCCCTATTATAAACCATTAGGAACTCATTTAAGTCGAAACCCGAAAAAAAATTTTTTTGGTATGAAACGCAAAAACTCGTAAAAAATTTGGTATGAAACGCAAAAACGCGGAAAAAACGGGTATTCGGTCCATAATAATGCATTGGGAACTCATTTAAGTCGAAACTAAAAAAAAATTTTTTTGGTATGAAACGCAAAAACTCGGAAAAAATTTGGTATGAAACGCAAAAACGCGGAAAAAACGGGTATTCGGTCCATAATAATGCATTAGGAACCCATTTAAGTCGAATCTAAAAAAAAAAATTTTTTGGTATACGCAAAAACTCGGAAAAAATTTATAATAAGACGCAAAAACGCGGAAAAAACGGGTATTCGGTCCATAATAATGCATTAGGAACTCATTTAAGTCGAATCTAAAAAAAAATTTTTTTTGGTATGAAACGCAAAATCTTAAAACGCAAAAACGCGGAAAAAAATTATTAATTTCCCCATTATAAACCATTAGGAACTCATTTAAGTCGAAAACCCGAAAAAAATTTTTTTGGTATGAAACGCAAAATCTTAAAACGCAAAAACGCGGAAAAAAATTATTAATTTCCCTATTATAAACCATTAGAAACTCATTTAAGCCTCAAACTCGAAAAAAAATTTTTTAGTATGAAACGCAAAAACTTAAAACGCAAAAACTCGTAAAAAAAATTGATTAATTACATCCGCTTTTTGCATTTTAGGCTTTTCATACCAAAATGGTATGAAACGCAAAAACTCTAGGTATGAAACGCAAAAACTCATTAAAAATGATTTATGACTTCCGCTTTTTGCGTTTTAAGATTTTGCGTTTCATACCTACCCATTTCATTTGAATATTAAAACATCTTTTTCAAATTTGATATTACATTTTAACATATGGTTAATCTGAAAATAAAAAATAGGCCATCTATAATCCAAAAAGTATTTTGATTTTTAGAATAAATATAAGGATATTATATCATGATAGGCTTCGATTGTAAAATATTTTTAATCAGCTATTTGTAATAAGCAGAGTGGCCCAGCAGTTAATTAATGGTTGAACTTTAAAATTTTATAATCATGGCAAATGGTTATAATATATATATATATATGGTCAATTCCACCTCAAATCGACAAACTTTTTCCCTTGAAGTCTCAGTTTTGGCTGAAAATTGGTACATTGGTAGGGTCCTTGGGTGCTGATAAAAACCTAAATTTTTTTTGACCGGAAGTAATTTTTGACCGAGATATGAGCAAAAATATTTTTCATTTTTTTGCAAAAAAAAAATTTGAGGCAACTTTGCTCGCATGTATCATCAAAAGTATTGTAGCTAGAGTCATAATTTTTTTTTTATTTTGAAGATCGTAATAAGGGCTACCTTAGACGCAAAAAATATTAAAAAAAATTTTATTTTGAGTTACCAAAAAATTAAAGTCAAGTTTAAACACAAATAGCTCAAAAAACGTATCTTTAAATTTTCTGAAAAATTTATAGAATATGGCCCTTAATAATGTTAATTAATATATGATATAAAAAGTTTGGGACCGGCATGACTTTTTACAAAATTTAAAAAAATTAATTTTTTGCCCTAATTTTGGGACATAATTATGCCCTTTGTACTATATTAGAATATGCCAATGTACCAAATTTGACAGTATTCAAAAAGCAGAACATATGGGCAATTATGTTAGGCCATAATAGTTTGATTTAATTGATTACTACTATTATTAAACTTACAGTGAAAAGGTGAACCTTAAAACCGAAAAAAGTGAAAATTTTGCCTGTTTTCAAAATCGACTTTCTGGTTAACCAGCCAATCTTTTTTTAATATTTAACATTTATTTTATAGATAAAATATCGCTTAATAACATATAATAGCCCCACCTTTTTCCACTCGATTTTGACGCTTCTACAATTAAAATACCTAAATTTGCCAAAAAACAGCAAATTTTCAGGTGTCAAAAAACTAACGCAGATTGTATTCGTCTGTGCAAGCTTATTTTTTTATTATTTTTGCATAATTATCTAAAAATATATAGAACCTATATAATCATTCATATTTTGCCTGTTAAAGAGTTAAAAAAATAGTATATATGTTATGTATAGAAAATCTTATAAGAACGAAATAGGTAAATTACAAAAAAAGGAGATTATGTAAACATTCCATTATTTTAATTAAATTTGTAATTTGTTATAATTATTAAAACATATTCTTGTGTTAAAATTCGTTAGGAACGCATTTAGATATAAAAAACTTTAGGTCAATGCCCAAATCCATATGCCCAAAGAATCAAGTAACAGTAATATTTCCTCTTTCTTTAATAGGTTTAGTAAGTCAATATTATAAAACTAAAATGTAATTGGAACTTAAATTGTTGGTTTTTAAACTTTATTGAGGTCAGTTAGATATATATGCCTTGCTCTAAATAGCCTTTCAAAAACATATTTGGCATTTGTAAAAATTAGTAAAAAAGACTGAATGTCTATATTTTGTTTATATTAAATTGCGTCTAATATTTAGTCTTAAAATTCATCATTGACGCTAATTCTGCCCGTTATAATCATTAAAGGTTGTTTAACCCTAAAATTGACTTCTTTTATGTAATTATAATATCAAAAAACCATATCACTATCTTTCATAAAATAATTGACTTTTTACGTTTATTTTAAGTTTGTTGATAATCATAAAAAAAGAAAATCTGTTGAATCATAATATTCTAAATAAGCCAAATATATTCTATTTTATTTATTTTTGTCAGATTTAACGTTGTTGAGGCTGTTTTATTTAAAAACTATTAAATAATAGAAAAAAATAAATTTTTACAAATTTTTTAACCTTATTATTTTTTCTAAAATCCTCTTAAATTTTTTTTTATACAATAAATTTAACAAATTTTTTGAATTTTGCCGAGGATAAATATTGAGAATTATGTACATATTCTAATATTGTTCATCAAACTAAAAATGACTAGTAAAAGTTAACATATATAAGCATAAAAATTTTAAGTTTTTATTTTTTACACCTTAAAATTTCAAAAAACCTGTCAAACTTTGGTTTTTATTCTATAAAAAGCTATGGGTACGTTAAAAAATGTTGGGGGAAATTTATGTTATATAGTGATGTTTTATGTATAAAATGCAATTTTAAATTTTCAAATTGGTTTTGTAGTGACCCAGAAAGTCGGCTTAGAATATAGGAGTAAAATACTGAAATTTACCAATTTTTTTGTTCTGAAGTTCCCCTTTTCTTTCCAAAATTGACAATAGTTTGAATTAAATTAATAAAACTGTTTTAGCCTAACATACTTGCCCCTATGTCTAACTTCTTATATATAAACAAATTTGGCACTTTTAAATATTTTAATATAGTACAGGGAGCAAATTTTTGTCTAAAAATCAAAAAAAAAATTTTTTTTTTTGAATTTTTCAAAAAGTCTAGTCGGTCCCATACTTTTGAGTTCACATATTAATAATGAATACTAAGGACTGTATTTCAGAAATTTTTTAAGAAATTCAAAAATACGTTTTTTTTGTTATATCAAACTAAATGTTCTTTACAAAATTGTAAAATTTTAAAAAAATAATTTTAAAATAATAAACACATGAAAGATAGCCCTTATTGTCTTCTTCAAAATAAAAAAAAATTAAGTCTCTAGCTATAATACTTTTTGACTTATAACCTCCCAAAGTTGCATCAAATGTGAAAATTCACCTTGCAATTTTTTTTTCTTTTGCCCCTATCTCCGTCAAAAATCACTTTCGGTCAAAAAAAATTTCCAGATTATGAGATACCCTTAGATACTACCTCCATGCAAAATTTCAGCCAAATCAAAAGGGGTACCCTTCCCGGATTTGTTGGATTGAGGTGGAATTGACCATATACATTATGAATATATTTTTTTGTTATATATTATACCTTAAATACCACAAATAAATTAAGAATTTTTTTTACATATTTATTATAACATCAAAATGTAATATATTTGAATATGCAGTATATAAAGGGTTTTTTTATTGATTGAGCCAAATATGCAAAGTGAGCAATATCTCGACTGTTTCAGGTTCCAGCTTGTTCCGCTCATCGCTAATGCAATGGCCGGCAATGGAGAACAGCCGCTCGCTGTACTCACTGGTGGGAGGGAAAAGAGTGTTGTCCTTGCCAAATTGGCAAGTTTGGGAAAACAGTTTGGTGATCCCTCCGCCAGTCCAGACACGATTCTAGACCCCTTTTGAAGGGGGGGGGGGCAAAAAATTGAATTTGCCCCCCCCCCCTTCCCAAAAAAAATACATAGTAAATTTATTTTTGCCCCTCCCCCCCAATTGTTCCCCCAAAAATACGTATAAATTTTATTTTTCTTCCGTAAAATATAATTAAATTTGCTCCGTCAAAAATAACTAAAAAATATTATTTTAAAAATATTTACTTTTTTAAGTGTTTTCATCAGAGATGTAAAAAAAGCCCCGAGTGCTTTTTTCTCATAGCACCGGTGCTAAAAGCACAGGGCAATTTTTACTTTTTGCCCATTCGGTGCTAAAAGCACAGGGCATTTATTACTTTTTGCCCCTTTGGTGCTATAAGCACCGGGGCATTTATATTACTTTTGCCCTTTAATCAAAAGCACCAAGGCACTTTGCTCCTTCGGTGCTAAAAGCCCCAGGGCAATTACTTTTTATATTTTTGGGGCTTAAAGCACCGGTGCAATATAATTTTATAAATTTTGGGGCTTAATGCACCGGGGCATTTATTATAGTGTGTTTTTTGCCCTTCGTGCTTTTTACGGATTGGCTGGGTGTTACGCCGAAAATCTATATTTTGTTTAAAAAATAGCTTGATTTATTATTAAAATGCTCACTGCTTATATACCAAAACTATTTTATGCATGATATTTTTATATTATTCATTTAATAATAAAGTTAGAAATCCGCCATCTATAATTTATAATTATGTTACGATTAATTTTGGTTATTTAAGCATATATACCTTGGGGCAGCGGAGTTGGGGCTGTGCTTATAAATTAAAAGCCCAGAATTTTTTTTTCTTTTTGTTAAAAAGTTACTTAATACCAGATTTTATGTTTTGAAAGTGCAAAAAACTTGTTTTTTCACATTTGTTTGCCCCCGGGGCAGCACCGAGGCAAATCAACCTTAGGGGCAAAATAACCTCGGGCAATAGAAAATTTTAATTCCCAAATTTTTTTTCTTAAAATTGTCTAAAAACATACTTAAAACCCAAATTTAAACTCTAAAAGTGCAAAGTGCAACTTTTAAAATTTGTTTGCCCCGGGGCAGCACCGGGGCAATTTAGCTTTGGGGCAAAATTGAAAAATTTTGAGCCACAAAAATTTATTTCTTCAAATTGTCTAAAAGTTACTTAAAACGCGATTTTAGGCTTCAAAAGTGCAAAAACCTGCTATTTTTAAAATTTGTTTGCCCCGGGGCAGCACCAGGGCAATTTAGCTTTGGGGCAAAATTGAAAAATTTTAAGCCCCAAATTTTTTTTTTAAAAATGTCTACAAGTTACTTAAAACCCGATTTTAGGTTTCAAAAGTGCAAAATACCTGCTAATTCTAAAATTTGTTTGCCCCGGGGCAATTTAGCTCTGGGGCAAAATTGAAAAATTTTAAGCCCCAAAAATTTTTTTTTTAAAAATGTCTAAAAGTTACTTAAAACCAGATTTTAGGTTTCAAAAGTGCATAAAACCCGCTATTTTTAAAATTTGTTTGCCCCGGGGCAGCACGCGTGCTAAAATCTTTTGGGCTCAAGATGCGTGTGTTTGGGGCCAAATTGAACAACACTGGTTTTCATTCATCAACACTTCTCATCCGTTAGAGAGATCAAACCAACACAAATTATTTCTGTTGTTATTAGATATATAGAAAAATTTGATGTTACAGAAAGCTTTATATTTGTGATAGCAATTCATAAATCTGATGCCTAAAAAATTTTCTCAGTTGTCAACAAACTTTTGTTAGAATATAATCTAGAACAAAAAAGCCTGATCGCACAATGCTACGAAGGGGCGAACGTAATGCCCGATAAAAAAAGGTGTTCAAGTGTTTTTAAGCAAAATAGCTGGACACCCTGTCCCGTGTAATCACTGCTTTAACCACCGATTGCATCTTGTTGTAAAAGATTGTCTTGAAAATTTTTTTGATTTTTTTTCTACCCTTCATAAATTATTTCAAAAGCAATCAAGGTAGTTAGTGAATGCGGGGCCCGGCTGTTGCCACATCTATGGTGTGATCACTACCTAGCCATTTTTTTAAATTACATAATTTTAAATACTCTTTCGAAGATAAAAAATAAAATTTTTTATCTTTGGGTCACAGGGCCGAAGCGTCGGGGTTGACCATATAATCATCAATTTATTTTTTTGAATTTATCATTTGAAAATTTTTTTGATTTTTCAAAAAAATTAATGATTAATGTTAATGCAAAACGATTTATATTTCTAAAATTTTTGATTTAATACGCCATTTTTTGTGAGAAATTAAACAATTAAGAAATACAAACACAGACTTTAATGACAATAATTTATATGGATAAAAGAAATACTAAACCTAAAAATTTTTCTGATTTTTATTTATTTTCTACTCATATTGAGGATAATTTAAATATTAATGATGAATTAAATATTTATTTTAATATTTTTATTTTATTGATTCTTTTGATAATATATTTTTTAAAACCCTTTATAAATTTGATTATCCGTTTTTTTTTAAATATAAATAAAATAGAGCCTTTTTTAAAAATAAGTTGGTTGGTTGGTTTGAGGTTTCCCCCATACCTTTCCCCACTTAGGGGTGCCATACCCGTTAGGGCAACCCGAGCAAAGCAATTAATATTGCACAGGTTAAATAGTAAGATTTGCACGCACGCCGGCGACTTAGGTTTTTGGCCTAGGCTCTAACTTTTAGACATATCGATAAAGCTACTGCCTAAGCACTCCTCTCAGAATCTTAAAAATGGTTGCACATGTAGGCTATTTTTCCGTAGAAAAAAGCTACTGTGTACAGATTCGAACTCGCAACCTCCTGCGCCTAATGTAGATGGTTTGCCACTGAGCTATCTGAGCCGATTTAAAATAAGTAATATTGATAAAAATTCATTATCTAAAGAAATTGACGTAGCCAAATTTTAGTAAGAAAACTTAATAATTACAAAGAATTTTTTTTTTCATTGTTAACTTTTTGCCATTGAGGCAGTGAGCTCTTTCAATTTAAGTCTCCATTGGGTTCTATCTCTACACTCATTTCTATTTAGGTTGTGACATCTCATGCTAGCGTCTACTCTTTGAAACCAGGTGAGTTTAGGTCTGCCCCTTTTATTATTGCCTTGCACTTCAATCGCATTTACCAGATTGCTTAGATACCCGTCTTTTTGCCTCATAACGTGTCCAAACCATCGGAGTCTGTTTCGACTTTATTTTGTATGAATGTTATGTGTAAACTTCCAAGTATATGATCGTTGCGGATCTTGTCTTTGCGAGTCACCCCGAGAAACATCCGTAGCATGCGCATTTCCATTGTTTGTAGTATTCTTTCATCGCTTTTCCTTAACGCCGTTGTTTCTAAGCCGTATGTTATTGTACTATGCTTGAGTAAGCCTTGCCCTTAACTTTTATTGGTATATTTTTGTCGAACAGGACAACTGTCAACGATCTCCATTTTAGCCACCCAACTTTGAGTTTGTTCCTAACTTCTTGCCCGACGTTTAAAACGTCGGGCAAGAAGTTAGGAACAAACTCGGTGGCTAAAATGTGTTACTAATAATTTTATTAAATTTTTACATGATTACAAATATGCGTTTTCTAATCAACATTTTTTTTATAAGTTTGTTATTTGGCTCTTTAACGTCGAGTTGTGAGGTCACATTTTTTTCTTTAAACTTCTAATAGGCTGGCAAGTATTTAGTTTTCATGATAATCAATATTATTTTATTTTCATTTTCTCAAAGTTTTATATAATTTATTTTTATCATTCATATATATCATATTTTTAATTTTCTTGCGCATTGATACCAAATAAAAAAATAATACTTACAATTAATTTCTAAATCTCATATTTTTTTAAGCAAATGACATTAGTAAAAACAATTAATTTTAATTCATATATCAAATTTATAAAGGCAATAATTTTTTTATTTTATGAATAAAATAAATTACTATTAATCTGTTAAAGAATTTTTAACATGGATTCAATTGTTGTACATATATATTTTTTGCCGTGACCGAAGGTGACGGCTAATTTTGCCACTGAAGGCGACAAAAAAAGTTTCTGCCCTCCTCCCCAATGGAAAAGCTAGTATCAGGCTGCACCAGTCATAAACGTAGAGCTCATTACGATTCAAAATATTTATTCTAAAATATTCTTTTAGGTTATTACAAAGTTCCAATGAAAAAAATTTATCCGGAATAGATGATAATTCCTGTGAACTAAAAATAATATTAAAAAAAAATGTACTTCTAACGAATATATGTCAAATACAGACATATTTTTTGGATTGATAGTATCAGTGATATTATTTAATTCTTGATTAAACTGTGCTAGATAAAGTGGATTTTTAATGAATTTAGGCATATGTTTATACCCAATTCGAGGATCATGTAGGCATATCATATATATTTGGTAGCAATTGTAGGTTTGTAATACTTCAATTATAGAATTTATGGCTGTGTGTTCTCAATTTTAGATTATGTACAAACATTACGTATAGTTGCACCCTCAATCAGCTTTCTACGCATCAGTCATCTAGACTTCAACCTAACAACAAAACAGTTGCTTAAACAAATTCATATCGAGGTCGTATGCAATACAGTTAAATCTTATAAACCTCCTCCCATTCTTTTAATTAGTTGGCCTCCTCCCATATTACAATCCGAAAAAACTCATTCCAGGCGAGAAAGATCCCTATTATCTCAGCTAAGATCAGGCTTCTGTTATCTACTCGCAGACTTCCGTAGTCGCGTCTATACAGACGACAAGTGCAGCGAATGCAAAGAAGCGACTGACAATCTTCTACATTGACTATCGTTCCCCTCACGTGGGACATCCATATATCCCTAGATCTATGGACAAACTCCATCTTTGCCTCCTTTAAACTCGCTCACATTTAAGAGCCTCCTTAATCATTTTTCAAGCGCACGGGTTATAAACAACACCAACAGTATAATTGCAAAACAAAAATTAAAAAAATATTATTTCATACGCCTTACGTTAATATTATAATTCTTTTTAATTTTTGAAAGGTTTTATAATATAAATGTCAAATAATTAAAAGTCTGAGGCATTGGCTAAAATTTATTTTAAATCCATTAGCAAAATAAACTTGACCAAGAGATATGCTAAAATAAAATTGTCTAAATTTATTTGTCTAATATAATCCATTTTAATATGTTTAAAAAAATTTACTTTAATCAAATTCGCTATTAAGAAGCAATCTTATTTTTATTAAAAGATTATTTAGAATATTTTTTTGAATATTAAGTCTGTAAAGGAGCTCAATAGAAATTATAAATTAAACCAAATATTAATTTTTTTAAGACTTTGATAATTTTTTCAAACTTTATTACAAATTAATTATTTAAATCTATTTGTACTAAAAATTTTGGTTCATATGGATGAATTTGCAAAACAACTTAATTGCCAACCAAAATTGAAAGAAAAATTTCTCAAAGAATTTAATGGTACCATGGTTCCATTATACACTCTAATAAAATGGAGCTCTAGGGTTCTTCAAATAGAGGCTTACATTAAAGTAAATATTGGTAAACTTATAAAAAACATTAATAGTAGGTGATATATGGTTTCTTCCATTTTTAGAATTTTGAAATTATTAAGTATAGATGAAGATCGAATCAATTTGATTCCATTATACAAAGAAAAATTATTGGAATACATAAATTTTTAACTCCATTTAACTATGCTCTCCTTGAGCTTCAAATAAAAAGTCAAACAATGGGTCCGGGACTGTTAGCTTTTGAAAAAAATCTATAATAAAAAGTAGCAGCTTTGCTACAATATCCTCAATTTACTAAGTAATGTTTCTACATGTTCTATAATTTAGAACACACAGCCATAAATTAAATAAATGAAGTATTACAAACCTACAATTGATACCAAATATATATGGTATGCCTACTTGATTCACAAATTGGGTATAAACATATGCCTAAATTCATTAAAAATCCACTTTACCTAGCTCAATTTAATCAAGAAACAATATCACTGATACCATCAATCCAAAAAATATGTCTGTAATTGACATATATTCGTTAGAAAACTACCTTTTTTGAAAAATAATTTTTAGTTCACAGGAATTATCATCTATTTCGAATGAATTTTCTTCATTAGAACTTTGTAATAACCTAAAAAATTATTTTAGAATAAATATTTAGAATCGTAATGAGCTCAACGTTTATGACTGGTAGAGGGATCACCAAAATTGTTTTCCCAAACTTGCCAATTTGGCAAGTACAACACTTTTTTACCCTCCTTCTAGTGTGGACAGCGAGCGGCTGATCTCCATTGCCGGCCATTGCATTAGCGATCAGCGGAACAGGCTGGAACCTGAAACAGTCGAGATAGTGCTCACTTTGCATTCTTGGCTCAATCAATAAAAAAAATCTTACATATTCAAATATATTACATTTTGATGTTATAATAAATATGTAAAAAAATTCTTAATTTATTTGTGATATGTAAGGTATAATAGATAAAAAAAAATATATGCATTATAACCATTTACCATGATTATAAAATTTTAAAGTTCAACTTAACTGCTTGGCCACTATGCTTATTATAAATAAATATTTTTAGCATAGCTGACTAAAAATATTTATTTTAACCCTGGCTTTATATAACATCCTATACCTTTCCATAAAAAAATATTTTTTAGGAATATAGATGGCGTGTTTCAAATTTTCAGATTAATAATATGTTAAAATGTAATATCAAATTTGTAAAAGGTGTATATCTAATGAAATAATTCAGGGATGGGCACAATCACTTTTTAAAAGTAATCATTATCATTACAACTACTTTAAAAAAAATGTAATTAATACCATTACTGTTTTAGAATCACATAAATTTTCAAGTAATTAATTACTAATTACAAGTACAATTACAATTACTTTTTCAAAAATTTTTATATATAAAATTAGAAAACACGAAAATAATATTACACAAAAATAAAAACACTTATTATATAGACAATATGTAAAAAGATTCATTTATTTTGGTTATAAATGCTAAATGATATAATTAAAAATATATTTGAGTTAGTGGAAGAAAGTTTGATTAGTTACTAAATCCTTATAGCCGGTTTCGTATTTATATTTACTTTTTAAAACAATTAATTTCTCAAACAACTCATTGGACAATCTGTTTCTATTAAATCTATTTAATAAAGTTACAAGACTGAATAATCTTTCGACTGAGGTTGATGAGCCTAATATCGTGTTGTACTTAAAAAAATCTTTTTAATTGTTGGGTAATTTTCTAACATTGGTAGCTTTTCACTATTATCATTTAAATATTTTAGAACCTCTAATTCTGCCTCATCGTAGAGATCAGTTGTTAATTTTGATTTAGGTAAATTTTTAAACCAGTATAAACTTTGAATTTTAGAAACATTTTGACTTGAAGATATGTCAATTTTTTTATTTTTTTTGCGTCTGATATCAATAACGATTTTAAATTTTCTTTGTTCTCCCTGCCCTCTACCCAGTCTAATTTAAAAAATGGATGAGACATTGATGCTAATAATGCAAAATTGAAATTTACCGACATAGTAAGATGGTCTTCAAACCTATTTTCAAAACTAGAAATCATGAGACAAGGTTTTTACAAAATTTTAAATTAGGTTTAAGGTCATTTAAATCCGCTAATTTTTTAATGTTGCCACTAGTTCTCCATAAAAAAACGTTTTTTCATTTTGAAAAAAATCTAAAGCTTTGGCTAAAGGTTTAGTAACATATAAATATTCCTCAATGAAATCTAACTCAATTTGTTTAAACTTAACAATAGAAATTATTTTTGATTTATATTTTATAATATCTTTAAATGCGTCAAATAAACTATTCCATCGCGTCGGTACAGGTTTTTTAAGTATATGCCCAATTTTCTCCTGCATCTCTTGAACACTCTTGGGTCGATGAGCCATTTTCCATAAAATGGTGCATTTTTCAATAGTTGTTTTGTATGTTCTTCCAATTAAAGTATTATTACCCAACAAAACGCCAGAAATATCGTGAGTTAAAATTAGAGACAAGGTGTGACACATGCACCGGACGTGATAGGGTAAAATATATGAAAAATTAATAATATAATTAGCTTAAAATATAAAATTAAATATAATACCATCGTTGATAGAAATAAACTCTATATGATCCTCTTCATCAATTATTTCATCATCACCATCATCATCCCCCTAATCTTTATCATCAAGAATTAAACCAAAATGTTTGAAACATTTAATAAAATTTCTGCCATTGTCTGTGACAGTGGCAACAACTTTATGGGATATGTTATAGAACTGATGTACTGATTCCAAAATTTTTCCCACAGCTTCAAAGTTGTGAGGGGAAGGAAATGCCTTGCATGCCAATGCATAAGATTTTCTTTTAAAATTTGGAGTGATCTATATTTAAAATAACATTGTATACCCAATGTATTGTCACACCAAAAAAGGACCTCACTTTTCCTGTCCAAATGTCACAAGTTGTGCAGACGTGATCAACATTATTTAACATGTTGATCACGTCATTTTGGTAATTAATAAAGGATGAAGTAATTCTTCTAGAGATTGTTCTTCTCGAAACTATACGTTCTTTAGTTGAAACTGATCATCATAAAATAATATTGTAATAAATATTTTAATACTAAATTTCAGTTTATAAAAAATATTTTGTTTTTAAGCACCTCTATTTAATTGGTTTGAAGAAGATATTTAAACTTATTTTGTTTTTTAAGCACATTTATATAATTAAATATAAAATATATAGATAAATTACAGTATATTTTAACAAAAATCAAGTAATTTATTAACACCTGCCTAATTGAGTATGAATTACTTATTTTGTTTTACAAGGACCTATATGTAAAGATGCAAAAGTTGTCACCTCTTATATATATTAAATAAAAATCATAAACTTACTTTTATGGCACAATGCCAGAAAGCATTCGGATTCAACAATTTTGAGAGGCAGAAGGTTTTCGACTAAAAAATCTATGATAAGGGTACCCAAATTTTTGGTTGTAAATTTTAGAATTGGTTGGGAAGGAGCCTGTCTTTTCTTCTTCTTGTCATTGGTATATTGGTCTATCAAAAAAGGATATTTTCTCTGAAAATATAAAATTTTAGATAAACCTTAAGGTGTTTTAAAAAATTGGATGTCACGTTGAGTTGTCCTTGGAGTGTTTTTTTACATTTGCTACATTTAGCAAAAATTTTGTTATTTTTAAGGAAAAATTTGTGTGCTTATTTTAGCTGTTTGGGTCAATATGACCCAAAAAGTCAATATCTTTAATTTGAGCTCATGATTTAAAATACTTTTAGATGCAAATTGTTGACTTGATGAATGTATTTAATAAATATAAATATCAGTTTAGGATATTGCTTCTTTAAAAAGTTATTAAAAATATAAAATTTCTTTGGGTCAAATAAACCCAAAGAAGTGTTAAACGTGTCGAAATTTAAAAAATATAACTTTTAAAACAAACTAATGCAAGAAAAAACAAAAGCAGGTTTCTCTTAATATCTATATACAATCTTTAAGCTTATTAATAAATTCAAATGGAATGATTACTTCAATATAATGATTACTTTGAAAAAGTAATCATTATCATTACAACTACTTTACTAAAAAATGTAATTAATTACCATTACAATTACTTTATAAAATATGTAATTGATTACTAATTACTATGAGAGTAATTAGTAATTGTAATTTAATTACAAATAATCATTACTTGCCCATCCCTGAAATAATTATTGAAAAACACC
>JAUIRJ010000381.1:0-18209 GCA_030555515.1 Acutogordius australiensis | reverse complement strand
TTTCAATTTTTATTCCGCTAATAACACAGATCAACAATTTTTTGAGAGTTATGAGTTAACTACAAAGATCAAACCTGCCATCTTAGGGCATATCAAATCCGTTTACCGTTTTTCCAAATCAAACTTAGTTAGTCAGTTATAAACATTAAAAATTTTAGATAAAAAGGAAAAAAACAAAAAAAATTCCATAACAAAAATAAATTGAAATTTTATTTTTGCATATTCACAATAGTTAAACTGTTAAATTTAAACTTAAAATAATATTTTAATTAAAAACCGTTAATATATCGTGTCGTATATAAGTTTGGACGCGAAATATTTTGTATTATCTAAATGCCGATGTACGAGCTTGATATATTGATAAAAAAAAAATTTCCATTATTTGTGATTAAAAATAGTTACGGGATTTTAATATGCAAAAAAGATTTTTAAAATTTTTCTTTTTAAGGTATATTTAGATCCATTAATTTGGTCAAAAAGAGCCTTTTCGTTATAGACGGATCTAAGGAGCCAAAAACGGAAGAAACTAAGAAAAACCAAAAACATATATGAGATTAGGCCATCATGGGGATGCATTCTTTTATGTTTTCATAATCACGTTTCCGACATAAATATTTGTTGACCTGTGTAATGTCTTGGCACAAGAAGCGGCTTCAAAAAAGTTTGAAGTCTTTGACTAACTGGTTGTTTTTATTAAAAATTATTAAATATATAATAATAGGTAAGATCGACCAAACCCTTAATTACTTTGCTTTCTGGAGTTCTTAAATTTCCTTTAAAAGTATATAATTAAAATTCCTTAATTTTAATTAATAAAATCTTTATAAATTGTTAATAACTCTAAATTTATCAACGTTAGATTTCCTTCAAAAGTATAAAATTAAAATTCCTTAATTTTTATTAATAAAATCTTTATAAATTGTTAATGACTCTAAATTTATCAACGAATCTTGTTTTGCACATAAGGGGTATATTTATTTTAGCCCTACGTCAAGAACCAATCTTACAAAAATCTAGTTTCCTTAACATATATACAACATTTTGGATAATAAGAATGTAAAAATTTTCTTAATACACCAAATTTAAATTTTTGCAAGGCGCAATAAAAATAGCAATGTGATAAATTTGTATATATTACGTCTTTATTAATGGCTAAAAGCAATACATGATAAAAAAGGCTTCCGATTTAGCAGGGCTGGTTTTTCTATAAAGGCAATCCAAATGCTTGGGCAACAAGCGATTTTTTTTATAAACATTAGGGTTTTATAGTTGAAATATTAAGTACGTATTTTAGGCGCTAACAGTTGGCATAGGGGCGTTAATTAGTTTCGGACAGGCCCTGCCATATAGATTAAGGATTAGATAGATTAGCCTAAATGTTATTATGAATGCATGTGCACAAATTTTTAAGATTAGGTCTTATATATGTTTAAAAATAGACAAAATCAAAACTTGACATCAAACTATCCCATTTAAGAATGCGTTTTTGGATCCGAATCAACGCTGTGATGTACTTTCTGCATTTAAGGAATTTATTAAGGAGATTTTAAATTTAGTTATTTGCTGGTTAAAGATTATGCAATTTTTATTTTTTGAGAATCATGAAACATAACTTTAAGCTCGGCTTTTAACCCAAAAATAGGTGATAGCTCGATACCCTAACCATCATGAAGATATTGATTGTATAAAAATGTTTCAGGTGTCAATGGATGCTAGCATCTTTAAATTCCCAAAATATAAATCGTATTTTTTTAATTATCCAACTTTTTGGTGAAAAATATCATACAAAACTTGGTGGATCTCGCACTCTAAGTATAATTTTATATTATTTTAGGTTTCTCTCCTTATAAACAAACTGGCTTTTAGATAAAAAGACCTAGGTGGCCTATAACTTATATAACACAGGTCAACAAATATCAATGGCAGAAATAAGTTTATAGAAACATAAAAGCATACATCCCCATGATAACCCTATCTCATAAATACTTTCCGTTTTTCTTAGTTTCTTTTGCCTTCGGCTGGTAAGATCTCCAATAGAAAAAATAACCTTTTTTAACCAAATTAATAGATTTTGCAACCTTGTGAATACTCTAAAAATTAAAGAATATTTTTTTTTATAAAAATCCTTTGTAACTTATATTTATCATCTCAAATAATTGAAAAATAAATTTTTAACATATCAAGCTCTTTTTTCTTGGGTATATTTAGATCTGTCAATATGGTCAAAAAAGGCCATTTTTTGAAATAGACGGATCTAAGGAGCCAAAGACGGAAGAAACTAAGAAAAACGAAAAACATATATGAGATTAGGCCATCATGGGGATGCATTCTTTTATGTTTTCATAATAATCTCGTTTCTGACATAAATATTTGTTGACCTGTGTAACACATGTATTGCATCCAAACATAAATACGACACGATATATTATCGGTAATAAAAATATTATTTGGAATAATTTAACAGTTTAGCTGTTGTGAATTGGCCAAAAAAAGTCAATTTATTTTTGTTTTTAAATCTTTTTTTAAACATTTTTTTCTAAATTTTAAATGTTTTGCTGACTTACTAAGTTTAATTTGGGAGAACGGTGATTTGAAAATCCCTAAGATGACGTGATCTCTGTAGTTAGCTCATAACTATCAAAAATTTGTTGACCCGTGTAACAAACGCCAATTTGTTTACAAGAAGAGAAACCTAGATGTTTATATTTGTTAAAAATAAGGAAAAAATTTGGTTAGGAAAGTCTATTAAACTGTATGGGCTTTAATAAAAAAAATATTGGCAATTGTATTTGGCCTCACTATACCCTATATGCCGCAACATTTAACCATTTTTTATACCTGTGCTTTTTTTTTTAATTTAAAACAGGAGCTTACTTAAACAAAAATTATTTTTTCGTGTATATTTTTAAAAAACAAATTTTATTTAGCTGATTAATTTAATGTTATCCCAGGTGTTAAAATATAACTTAGATCCTCAGAATTTTCAAAAAAAAAATAAGATTATGACTATAAATACTTGTTTCTTTCTTCGCTAAACACTACCAGCAAAGTTATGAAATTCGCTAATTCGGGCTTTGATGCACAAATATTCCACCAAAAGTTAAATTTTTTTTATGCTACTTCTCCGAAAATAATATAAATATTGACTAAAAGAACAAAGACACAATTCTATATAGAAATAACATTTTAGGCAAAGGAATTAAATGTTAGTATGCCTCAAAAATTGATTTGTCAGAAAATTACATTCAACTTGAATTTGTAAAATACCCCTTTTCGTTGAGCAATTTTAATTTCATATTTATGATTAATTTTCAAAATTAAATTTTTTTAAACGACAAACTGGCTTTGTTACAAAGTTTTTCCTGTTAAGTCCTGCCTTTTAAAACTTTTTTTTTAGAATTGAAAAAAAAAGCTGGCGGATTTTTATGTAATTTATACAAACGGTAATTCACCAAATTGAAGTTTTATAGATAGCATTACAAGGCTACCCTTATCCGGTTAAATTCAAAATTTTATAAAAAATTTCGAATATATTCGATTTTCTAAATAATATTTATTTTTGTATACATCAAAATTACATTTTACAAATTAAAAAAAAAATGAAACATTAGTTTAAGTGTAACACAACAAATTTAGCATAATGTGATTTAAGAATAATAAATTTTTAAATCGGATGGCCCCTTAGCAACTTTAATAGGTAATGTTATTCATTTAAAAACTTGCCGGAAATTACTAAAACACGATTAGTGAGCAATAAATGTCTCAGTGTTGCTCTCAAACTTCAGGAAAGAAAGCCCCTATTAGTTGGAAATTTATTTTTAGCCAAATATTTTACATTTTGTTTAAGCTTTTCCTTTAAAAGGAATGATATTCATATGAGATATGTCATGATTTACGCAATGTACAAAAATAATTTTTGTCCTTTCGGTTCCCTTCTTTATCT
The DNA here is from genome assembly GCA_030555515.1 of Acutogordius australiensis. Lineage (NCBI taxonomy): Eukaryota > Metazoa > Nematomorpha > Gordioida > Gordea > Gordiidae > Acutogordius > Acutogordius australiensis. Next base: position 14,266 of record JAUIRJ010000381.1, on the reverse strand, counting down.
GCTTGTATAAGCTTTAGATTTACGATAACGATAAAAAACGTGAGAATTTTAGTTAAACACTATATCTCCCAATATTTTTTTTGTCAACTAAAAGTTTGTTAAAACTGTATATTTAATAGCAAACAGTTAAATATTACCCCATTATTTTTACAGTTTTTAATGAACTTTTAACGGGTTATTTTTTTGTTGCCTGATCCATTGTTTTTTAGTAGGGTAGGGACCTGTAAAAATTTATTCGATATCAAAACTAAATTTTTATAAATTTATAGAGGTTTGTAATATACAAAAATAATTTTTAGGAAAATAGGTAAAATTTAAGCTAAAATAATAAAATTTCAAAATTAAATTGCCCCGATGTCTTACTTTCTAAACGCATGCAGCCTTATGAGTGCCTGTTATAAAATATTCTCCTAATTCATTTTTTGTTAGAGAAAATTTTAAATAAAATATTTTGTTTTTTTTAGCTTTTACACCATGTATTTGTCAAGGTTGAACAAAAACAGCCGTTTAGATATTTAAAACAGAATTGTCCCGATAAATAAAAAATCTACAGAATATTAAATGAATTTAAATGTCATATTAGCAATGTTTCAAAAAATATATTTACAATTGAATATTTAACATTTTTTTTGAGTGTGAGCTTTTTTTAAACCTAATAGAGCAAAATTGCTATTAAAGGAAATTTTTTTTATTGAAAAATATCGATAATATTGACAAATATTATTGTAACTAAGATTTAGTTTTTTGAGAATTTTTTTTTCTCTTGCCAGACATTTTTTAGGCTAAGAAGGTTCTTGCTATTATTTTAAATTTGCAATAAGCGAAAAGTTGTTTTTACTGCTTAACAACTCTTAAATTAGCAATGAAAAAATCCTTAAAATATGAATGATTTAAATTTCGTTTTTTTGTCCCGCTTCAATGGTTACTACAAAAATAAAAAACATAAAAAATAACTTAGTTTGGAAAAATGGTTGCCCTTATTGCCAGAAGTTTTGAAAGACTATTTATAATGTTTTCTCCCAAGACTTTTGCTATATATTAGACCGCAATTCAGGCATTCTAGTTTTTCCAATTTAGGGGGGGGGGGGGGGCAAAAAAAATCGTGGGGGGGGGGGTGGGGGGGGGGGTAGAAAAAAAAATTTGCCGCCATTTACATGTACACCAAATGAAATCATGTTCAAATCTTTTATTATTAAAAATGTGGCCTCACACGACGTTGAAGAGCCAAATAACAAACTTATAGAAAAAATGTTAAATAGATTAAAAAACGCATCTCTGTAATCATATAAAAATTTAACAAAATCATTAGTAACACATTCTTTATAATAATTAAGTTTTTTTATAAAAAAATTTTACGTCAATATCTTTAGATAATGAATTTTTATCAATATTACTTATTTTTGCTCTAATCTATTTATATCTAAAAAAAGGATAATCAAATTTATAAAGGGAATCTAAAGATTCTATAAAATATTATCAATAAAAAATCTATTATTAAAAGAATCAATAAATAAATTAATAATATTAAAATAAATACTTTTTAATTTATCATTAATATTTAAATTATTCTCAAAATTTATGAGTAAAAAATAAATAAAAATCAGAAAAATCTTTAGGTTTAGTTTTTCTTTTATCTATAAATAAATTATTGTCATTTAATAAATTATTATATCAAAACAGTTTTTAAATATGTAAATGTATTTGTATTTCTTAATTGTTTATTTCTAACAAACAATGGTGTATTAAATCAAAAGTTTTGAAAATATCGTTTCGCATTGAAATTGATCATTAATTATTTTTAATAAAAAATAATTTTTCAAAATAAATACAAAAAAATAAATTGATGATTATAAATATGGTCAAAAAACCCCGACTTCGGCCCTGTGACCTGAAGATATAAAAACTTTTTTATTTTTAAAAGCGTATTTAATATTTTTATGTAATTTTTTTTAACAATGGCGTCGTTGTGACCACACCACCGATGGGGCAACAGCCCGGGTATGGTCCCGCATTCACTTACTTCCTTGATTGCATCATGTTGAAAAAATTTATGACGGGAAGAGAAAATATCAAATAAATCTTTCCCTTCATTTAAAATTTCAAGACAATCTTTTACAACAAGATGCACAGTGGTTAAAGCAGTGAATATACGGAACATGGTTTCCAGCCATTTTGCTTAGAAATACTTGAACACCACCTTTCCCCGGACATTACGTTCGCCCCATCGTAGCATTGTGCGATCAGGTCCTTTGGTTCTAGATTATATTTTAACAAAAGATTGTTGACAAGAGAGGAAATTTCTTTGGCATCAGATTTATGAATTGCTTTCACAAATATACAGCTTTTTGTAACATATTTTTTTATATATCTATTAACAACAGAAATAATTTCTGTGTTAGTTACTCTTTGGCGGATGAGAAGTGTTGATATGAATAAAAACACTTTTTTAAAAAATATATATTTTTAAAAATAATTTGTAGGCATTTTAAGCAAGTTTAATTTTATGGCAAAAATAAAATTTTCACGTATTTTTGGGGGGCAAATTTAATTTTAAGGGGGGGGGGGGCAAAAATAAAATTTCCATGTATTTTTTTTAGCCCCCCCCCCCCCCCCCCCCCCAAAGGGGTCTAGAATTGTTCCTGCATAAAACGGCTAATATATTATATAATTAAACTTCATATAATGTTTATTAAAAATTAAAATCAATTTTTAAAACCCAAAAAAATTAATTTTTTTTAAATAAATTCAAACTCCTACACTAACATTTAGGTTATTAAGAATATTTGACAATCCAACCAACATAATATAGCCGTTATCGGAAAAACGATAATATGTGAGTTAAAGCCATCATGTAGATTATTGCACTTGAAATGTCATTATTTTCGTCGATAACTCATTATTTTTGTCGACCTGTATAATATAATTGAAAAAAAAATTAAAAAAAAAAGATCTTGGTCGGGTTTGAACCACGTACCGCATAATACAAGGTTCAAAAAAGTGGTTCGTCCGCGGACGGGGCTGGGGTATCGAAGCGACTTGGTATTGTTTAAGGTAAACAACCTTCACTGGTGTTTCCCGAGTTGATTTTGGTCTGTTAATCCCCAGGGGAAAGACCGGTGAAGGTGTTGGGCAAGGAGGCTTTCGGGTCAGTTTGCAGCCTCTGTCGGGTCTCACTCCCTCAAAGCATCGTACCAGGGTGATGGCAAGCTTCTCGCGGGTCCATGATGTGAATATTGGACTCCAACCTCGCACGCATTCCGAACCACTTATAGGCTTCCCTAAGTCATTGGGATAACAAGCGTACACCACTACGCTCAGCCATTAATAATACTCTAAAATTGCTATTTATGTGGTTCTATCAATGCATTGGTATTATGAATAGAAAGATAAAATTTAAAAAGGTTTATGTATTTTTCAGCTCGCAGATCATATGTATTATGAGAACGGTAATTAATTATTCAGCGAACCGCAAGTAAAGAATTGATTTTCGCGTGTTGAAAGAGTGAACTTTATATATCAAAGGATCATCTTGATATTCGGACAAATCGCCGATATTTGAAAACGTTGTATTATAATCATATTTGACATGCATAAATTTGTCGTTTTCTTGGTTTCGAAATATTTGACTTTGAAAGTTCAAAAATGGCCGTTTAATGCCTATCATAATGATGTGATCGAATGATAAGGTTTAAGTCATGGTCTTTAAATTAAAGCTAATGTTAGGTTATTATCAGGTTTAGGTTAGTATTAGGTTAAGGTTAATATTAGGTTTAGGTTAATTTTAGGGGTAGGTTAGTATGAGGTTTAGGTTAGGTTTAGGTTAGTATTCGGTGTGATAGGTTTAGCGTAATGTTTAGGTTTATAGTTAGGGTTAAATTGGTGTTAGAATTAGGTTTAGATTAGGTTTAGGCGATCATTATTTTATTACTAATTAATTAAAAATAGCAAAAATAATGATATGCCTTTTTTAAAATTTATTTAAAATTAATTAAAATTAATATAAAAATATTATTGCCAACTGGTAAATATCAGTGCACATTAATTTTTAAAATGTAAATGGGATATTAAATATTCTACTACTATTCGAATTAGGATTCAAACCGGGCCGTGATATTTCGGCCCGGTCCGAATTTTAAATTGCGGCCCACAATTTTTTATAAAGCTACTTTTTTTACATTGAATATGTTTTTGCAGACGCACTTAATGAAAATTTTTTTTTTGAATTTCCCGATAATTAATAATTATGGAGCGTTTATAAATCATTATATTTTTTCGGTATCGCACGAAAAGTCGCAATTGGCTGTTACGGGCGATTTGGGAGAATTTCTCAAAAAAAAAAAAAATTACTAAGCTTTTTTATTTTTGCCTTAAAAAATGTATATGGGTTGACGTAATCTAAATAAACACTGCTTAATACTTTGTTATATTTGTGCAGTGTTTTTACAGAATTTTTTATTTGCCTAGCACAGCTCGACAATTTAAAGTCTGAAAAAAGAAAGAAAGTAATGACAGTATGTTGATTCCCACGATGTTATATAATTTCCGTAGTTTTGATATCGAAAAATGGCCATTTTTCACAAAATTGACAAATTTTGGAACCTTGAGATGCCTGGAGAGAAGGTATTTTTTTTAAATCACTTATAACTTATATTTTTTATCTCAAATAATCAAAGGTAAAATTTATAAATTTATCGAGCTTTTAAATTAACATTTTGATTACACTGGACTACACAATTTGGTTGGAGCATCATTTATGGTAACTATCGTAATTGGTTAAGTTTTTGGTGCTAATTATGAATATGAGATCAATTTAGCCAATGCCTTAGAATTTTAGTTATTTGGTGTCAAAGTTAAGATTTTTGTATTTTGGGAGTATTTTGGAAATATCATAAAATTTATAGGTAGTAACAAAAGTTTAAAAATATATTTAGGTAAAGGAAACATTCATTATTAACGTAAGGTATATTTTTTTATAATATTTAATTTTTTTTATTTCTTCATTTTAATAAAATAGTGGTTTTCGTCATAAAATCCTTTTTTGGTTAATAAACTGAAAGTAAATTGCTAATAATTTGCTCTAACCTTATTTAGATATTTTTTTTATAAGGAACCTGAATGTGCCAAAAGATTTGGAAAATCAGTTAAAAAATTGTTTGAATTTTTTTTAAACTTTAGACCTGGTAAAATTGAAGGCAATGGAAAAAAACTATAACCAGGGTCGTTATCGCAGTAAAATTCTCTACAAAACTGTAAAAATTGTTTATGTTGTTTTTTTTGTTGTCCAATGTTATACAATATAACACAGGTCAACAAATATTTAATGTCAGAAACGTGATTATGAAAACATAAAAGAATGCATCCCCATGATGGCCTAATCTCATATATGATTTTTGTTTTTGTTAGTTTCTTCCGTCTTTGGCTCCTTAGATCCTTCTATAACGAAAAATGGCCTTTTTTGACCAAATTGACAGATCTAAATCAGGCCCGATTCTAGCTTTTCCAATTTGGGGACGACATCGGCGGCAGAATTAGCCGTGAATATACATATACATTAATTAAATCCATGTTCATTATTATTAAAAATGTGGCCTAACAACTTGACGTTGGAGCCAAATAACAAACTTATAGAAATTTTTTTAAATAAATTAGAAAACGCATTTATGTAATTATATAAAAATTTAACAAAATCATTAGTAACACATTGTTTGTAATTAAGTTTTTTTTATTAAAATTTTTTTTGCTACGTCAATTTCTTTAGATAATAAATTTTTATTCATATTACTTATTTTTAAAAGAGGCTCTAATTTATTTATATCTAAAAAAAAGGATAATCAAATTTATAAAGGAAATCTAAAGATTCTAAATAAATATTATCGTTAACAAATCTATTATTAAAAGAATCAATAAATAAATCATTAATATTAAAATAAATACTTTTTAATTTATCATTAATATTTAAATTATTCTCAAACATATAAGTAGAAAAAACGATAATCAGAAAAATCTTTAGGTCAATTTCTCTTTTATCTATAAATAAATTATTGTCATTTAATAAATTATTATATATATCAAAACAGTTTTTAAATAAATCTGTAAATGTATTTGTATTTCTTTATTGTTTAATTTCTAACAAACAATGGTGTATTAAATCAAAAGTTTTGGGAACATAAATCGTGCAAAAAAAATAATTTTTCAAATTATAAATACAATATAATAAATTGATGATTATAAATATAGTTAAAAACCCCCGACGCTTCGGCCCTGTGACCTGAAGATATAAAAACTTTTTTTTTAATTTTTAAAAGATTTAATTTTTATGTAATTAAAAAAACAATGGCGACGTAGTGACTACTTCAACGATGGGGCAACAGCCGGGGTATGGCGCATTCACTTACTTTCTTAATAGCATCATGTTGAAAAAATTAATGAAGGGAAGAAAGAATATCAAAAAAATATTTAATTTCACTTAAAATTTCAAGACAATCCTTTACAACAAGATGCAATCGGTTTAAAGCAGTGAATATACGGGAAATGGTTTCCAGCCATTTTGCTTAGAAATACTTGAACACCATATTTTCCCCCAGACATTACGTTCGCCCCATCGTAGCATTGTGCGATCAGGTTCATTGGTCCTAGATTATATTCTAACAAAAGATTGTTGACAAGTGAGGATTTTTTTTTGGCATCAGATTCATGAATTGCTTTCAAAATATAGAGCTTTCTCTAACATCATATTTTTCTTTATATCTAATAACAACAGAAATAATTTCTGTGTTAGTTAAATCTCTTTAGCGGATGAATTGATATGAATGAAAACACTTTTTAAAAACAGTAAATATTTTTTTGAAATAATAATTTTTAGATATTTTTGGGGGAGCAAATTTAATTTTATGGAAGTGGAAGGGCAAAAATAAAATGTATACGTGTTTTTTTTTGAAGGGGGGGGGGGGGGGGGAGGGGAGCAAATTTAATTTTTTTTAAGGGGGCAAAAGAAAAATTCCTATGAATTTTTTTTTGGGGGGGGGGGGGGGGGGGCAATCAAAAACTTAAATTAAATTTTTCTAAATCAGAATAATAAGCAAAAAATTTAATTCAATTGGAAAAAAGGGGGATCTGGGTACCCTAGCACTTTTTTATTTACCTGGCAACTAGGGTGGAAAATTTGGGTACCCCAGCACTTTTTTAATTAAAATTATCTTTTGAACAAGCGAACAAAAATAAAATTTTATGATTAAGTACAATCTTGAATGAAAAAAATAAGCACTAAATTAATTTCTTGAGTAAATTTTTAGCAGAAACTTCTATGACTTTTTTGTAAATATGTTTAGTACTTTTATATCAAGCTAAAACGCTTCCACATTTCAATATAATGGAAGGTAGCCTTCTATTACAATATATTATTACTTAAAAATAATAATATTGATCTATATGCAGGTGCATTAAAAAATACTTAATTTAAAAAATTAAAATGATAAGCTTAAAGATAGACACTTAATTTTAATTTTTAGCAATTTAATTTAATAATTTTATTTTTGATAAATTTAATGTTTTGAACTATTTTTAAAAAATTTTTTAACAATGTTATATAATGTCTTGATTCAAAAATCATGCTTGCAAAAGCGATGAGACGGCATTTAAAATTTTTAATTTTTATAATTTTTTTTCTATGGAACTTTGTAAATTTAAATTTCAATAACTTTATAAGTTAATTACATAATTTTTATAAAATTTAAAATATATTAAAAATCTCATTTAATTCGTGTCTGTATTTTGCAACAAAATATAGTGAAAATATTTGCATTCATATTTTAATTAAAGAATACCTAATTTTCTCAAAATAACTGAGACATATATTACTAAAATGCTTCTTGAAATATATAATGTTAAAAATGTACGCTCATCCTACACCATGCACTTCATGTGACGTTTTTCCACTTACCTAACTAAAATATCTTTTAAACAAGCGGAAAAAAACATTTACAACTTATATAACAATTTCAGTCAAATGTTTTTTAACCGCGATCAGCACTGTGGGGTCTATATGGACCCCAGCACCCAGCACATTTTGAATATCTTCAAATATATTATATCATATTTTTGTAACTTTTTTCTTAAATTTATAATAAATATTAGTAATTAAAATTTTGTCTAAGTCGGGTGGCTCTGAAAAGCAAAATCCTAAAACGCAAAATCCCACAAAGCAAAATTCTAAAAAGCAAATCCCCAAAAGCAAAATCTTTAAGTAATAAATCATTTTTTGGGAAATAAACGCTTTAAGAAATTTTGCATTTTGGGATTTTGCTTTTTGTGATCTTGCATTTTGGGATTTTGCTTTTTGGGATTTTGCATTTTGCATTTTGGGATTTGCTTTTTGGGATTTTGCATTTTGGGATTTTGCTTTTCAGAAATTTTTTTTTATCGTTTTTTTGGCATATGTCGGTGTTTTACGTCTTTGATGTTTTAAGTAATTTTTTTGGGATTTTGCTTTGACATAAATTTTTTTTTTTTGGCATTTGTCGGTGTTAAATAAATTTTTTTGATGATTTTAGTAATTTTAAGTAATATTTTTTGGGATTTTGCTTTTTGGGATTTTGCTTTTTGGGATTTTGCTTTTTGAGATTTTGCTTTTCAGACAAAAAAATTTTTGTTGTTTTTTGGCATTTGTCAGTGTATTACGTCTTTGGTGTTTAAATTTTTTGGGATTTTGCTTTTTAAGATTTTGCTTTTTAAGATTTTGCTTTTTGAGATTTTGCTTTTTAAGATTTTGCTTTTTAAGATTTTGCTTTTCAGACAAAAATTTTTTTTATTGTTTTTTGGCATTTGTCAGTGTTTTTTTAAATTTCTTTGATGTTTAAGTAGTTTTTTTGGATTTGCTTTTTAGACAAAAAATTTTTTTTTCGATTTCTGGAATTTGTCGGTGTTTTATTATTCTTTGATGTATTAAGTATAAGTAATTTTTTTTGGGATATTGCATTTTAGGATTTTGCTTTTCAGACAAATTTTTTTTTTGTTTTCTAGCATTTTTCGGTGTTTCATGAATTTGTTTTGAGTAATTTTTTGGGGATTTTGCTTTTTGGACAAAATTTTTTTTTGTTTTTTGGCATTTGTCGATAAAGTAACTTTATGTAATATTTTTGATTTTGTTATTTGGGAGTTTGCTTTTCAGACAAAAATTTGGCATTTGTCTGTGTTTTATGATTTGATGTTTAAATTAATTTTAAGTTATTTTTTGGGATTTTCCTTTTTAGTCATAAAATTTTTTTTTCGTTTTGCATTTGTCGGTGTTCTATGAATTTCCTGAATGTTATGATTAATTTTTTGGGAGTTTGCTTTTTGGGATTTTGCTTTTTGGAATTTTGCGTTTTGGGATTTTGCTTTTCAAATCCTAAATTTTTTTTTCTTATTAATTTTTAAAGTTAAATTAAGGTAATTAGGTACCCCATTATAGCCTTTTGGAAAATATGTCTTGGCTTTTCACGTTGCCTTATATAATGCATTTAAATTTTACTTTTCGGAAATTTTGTTTGTTCCTATATCTAGTTGCCTTATATATTTCGTCCAAATATCCAGATTTAAATTATAAGAAAAATATATCTTCTAATATATGGTTAGATTAAAGGTTGATATGGAACTTGCAAGTATATAATATATAAATTTTTAAAAATAAGTTTACAAAAAAAAATTATTTATTTAAGCTTGAAAGTATACATAATATTTTTTAAATGATTATTGTTATTATAAGCAAATAATGTTAAAAATATTTTTAAAAATCTTTGACATTTATTTTTATGTTTTAAAAACTCATGCTTGCAAAAAAGTGGCATTAAAAATTTTTATTTTTATAATTTTTTTTGAGTAAAAATGAATCAAATCAAAAACCGAATTTTTGTATTTTACATCTCTTAGAACTTATTTTTGGATATATAAAAAATTATAAATCTTTTAGATTTTTTTTACTGAAGAGACAAAAAAGTTTCGGTAAAATATGTATACCAAAGAACAATTGTAATCTGTTAAAAACTTTAGTTATAACATTCTAATTTAATAATGTTTTATTTTTAATGGTTATAAAATAGGGTACGTTTCAGGCCCGATTCTAGCTTTTTCATTTTAGGGGGGCAAAAAAAACTCGTGGGGGGGCAGAAAATTTTTTTTTGCCGCCTTCGGCGGCAAAATTGGCCGTGACCTTCGGTCACGGCAAAAAATATACATGTACAACAATAGAATCCATGTTCAAAATTTTTTAACAAATTAATAGTAATTTATTATATTCTTAATTAAAAAAAAATGAGTTTTTAAATTAAATATATGAATTAAAATTAATTGTTTTCACTAAATTTTGCTTAAAAAGATATGAGATTTGAATTAATTGTAAATATAATTTTATCATTTGGTATAATTGCGCATGAAAATTAAAAATATGATATATATGAATGATAAAAATGAATTATATTAAACTTTGTTTAGAAAATGAAAAGTGAAATAAGATTGATTATCATAAAAACAAAATGTATAAGTATGCTAATTTGGAAGAATATATATGAAAAAACACTGGTTATATATAACTAGTTATTGATATTAGGGTAAAAAATTAAATAAAACATGGACATAAACGTTAAATGCGCACAAAAAAAGTTTGCAACCATGTTAAAATAGTAAGCAATAATTAGCTGATTATGAGCAGTGTATTGATCAAACTATTTTATCTTAGAGGATTTTAATTAAATTACAATATTCATCAAAATTCAACGCCCCTAGTTAATGATTTTTCGTGTTCTAAAAGAACCAAATCACCTTTAAGCAGGTCACTAATTGTCAGCCGTTATTATCCTTCTTAAAGAAGAAAATGTGGCCTCACAACTCGAAGTTGAAGAGCCAATTAACAAACTTGTAGGAAAAATGTTAAATAGATTAGAAAACGCATCATTGTAATCATATAAAAATTAAACAAAATCAATAGTAACACATAATTATTAAGTTTCTTATTAAAAATTTTTTGGCTACGTCAATTTCTTTAGATAATAAATTTTTATCAATATTACTTATTTTTAAAAGAGGCTCTAATTTATTTATATCTAAAATAAAGGTTAATCAAATTTATAAAGGGAATAAAGATTTTAAACAACTATTATCGGTAAAAAATCTATTATCAAAATATAAATAAATCAATAATATTAAAATAAATACTTTTTGCTTCATCATTAATATTTAAAATATTTTCAAACTTATGAGTAGAAAATAAATAAAAATCAGAAAATCTTTAGCAGGCCCGATTCTAGCTTTTCCATTTTAGGGGGGCAAAAAAAACTCGTGGGGGGGGGCAGAAAAAATTTTTTTGCCGCCTTCGGCGGCAAAATTGGCCGTGACCTTCGGTCACGGCAAAAAATATACATGTACAACAATAGAGTCCATGTTCAAAATTTTTTAACAAATTAGTAGTAATTTATTATATTCTTAAATTAAAAAAAATGAGTTTATAAATTGAATATGTGAATTAGAATTAATTGTTTTCACTATCAATTGCTTAAAAAGAAACGAGATTTGAATTAATTGTAAGTATAATTTTATCATTTGGTATCATTGCGCATGAAATTAAAAATATGATATATATGAATGATAAAAATGAATTATATAAAACTTTGGATTTTAGAAAATGAAAAGTGAAATAAGATTGATTATCATGAAAACAAAATGTATAAGCTAATTTGGAAGAATATATTTGAAAAAAACACTGGTTATATATAACTAGTACTAATATTGGGGTAAAAAATTAAATAAAACATGAACATAAACGTTGAATGCGCATAAAAAAAGTTTGCAAACATGTTAAAATAGTAAGCAATAATTAGCTGATTATGAGCAGTGTATTGATCAAACTATTTTATCTTAGAAGATTTTAATTAAATTACAATATTCAACAAAATTTCCCTAGTTAATGATTTTTCGTGTTTAAAAGAACCAAATCACCTTTAAGCAGGTCACTACTTGTCAGCCGTTATTATCCTTCTTAAAGAAGAAAATGTGGCCTCACAACTCGACGTTCAAGAGCCAATTAACAAACTTATAGGAATAATGTTAAATAGATTAGAAAACGCATCATTGTAATCATTTAAAAATTTAACAAAATTAATAGTAACACATTCTTGGTAATTATTAAGTTTCTTATTAAAAAATTTTTGGCTACGTCAATTTCTTTAGATAATGAATCTTTATCAATATTACTTATTTTTTAAAGAGGCTCTAATTTATATATATCCAAAAAAAGGATAATCAAATTTATAAAGGGAATCTAAAGATTTCAAACAACTATTATCGGTGAAAAATCTATTATCAAAATATAAATAAATCAATAATATTAAAATAAATACTTTTTACTTTATCATTAATATTAAAAATATTTTCAAACTTATGAGAAGAAAATAAATAAAAATCAGAAAAATCTTTAGGGTTAGTTTTTTTTTTTATCCATAGATAAATTATTGTCATTTAAAAAAATATTAATATCAAAACAATTTTTGAATAAATCTTCAAATGTATTTTATTTCTTAATTGTTTAATTTCTAACAAACAATGGTGTATTATATCAGAAGTTTTAGAAATATAAATCGTTCTGCATTGAAATTGATCTATAATTATTTTTAATAAATAAAATAAATTTTTAATTAAATACAAAAAAATAAATAGATGATTATATATATGGTCAAAAAACCCCGATTCGGCCCTGTGACCTGAAGAAATAAAAGTTTTTTTATTTTTAATTTTTTAAAGAGTATTAAATATTTTTGTGTAATTTAAAAAAAAAACAATGGGCAGGTAGTGACCACACCACCAATGGGGCAACAGCCGGGTTATGGTCCCACATTCACTAACTACCTTGATTGCATCATGTTGAAAAAATTTATGAAGGGAAGAAAAAATATCAAAAAAACCTTTCCCATCACTTAAAATTTTAAGACCATCTTTTGCAACAAGATGCAATCGGGTCCAACCATTTTGCTCAGAAATACTTAAACACCGCCTTTTTCCCCAGACATTACTTTCGCCCCATTGTAGCATTGTGCGATCAGGTTCTTTGGTTCTAGATTATATTCTAACAAAAGATTGTTGTTAACTGAGAAAATTTCTTAGGCATCAGATTTATGAAATGCTTTCATAAATATAAAGCTTTCTGTAAAATCAAATTTTTCTATATAATTCTGTTAGTTTGATCTCTCTTGCGGATGAGAAATATTAATGAATAAAAACACTTAAAAAAGGTAAATATTTTTAAGATAATATTTTTTAGATATTTTTGACGGAGCAAATTTAATTATATTATGTGGAAGAAATAAAATAACTATGTATTTTTGGGGGGCAAATTCAATTTTTTTGGGGGGGGGGGCAAACATACAATTACTATGTATTTTGGGGGGGGGGCAAATTCAATTTTTTTTGGGGGGGCAAACATAAAATTACTATGTATTTTTGGGGGGGCAAATTTAATTATTTTTGGGGGGGCAAACAAAAACTTTTGGGGGTGCACTGCCCCCCCAAAAGGGGTCTAGAATCGTGCCTGATCTTTAGGTTTAGTTTTTCTTTTATTTATAGATAAATTATTGTCATTTAAAAAAATATTAATATCAAAACAATTTTTGAATAAATCTTCAAATGTATTTTTATTTCTTAATTGTTTAATTTCTTACAAACAATGGTGTATTAAATCAGAAGTTTTAGAAATATAAATCGTTCTGCATTGAAATTGATCTATAATTATTTTTAATAAATATAATAATTTTTCAATTAAATACAAAAAAATAAATAGATGATATAAATATGGTCAAAAAACCCCGATTCGGCCCTGTGACCTGAAGATATAAAAGTTTTTTTATATTTAATTTTTAAAAGAGTATTAAATATTCCTGTGTAATTTTTAAAAAAAACAATGTGCAGGTAGTGACCACACCACCAATGGGGCAACAGCCGGGGTATGGTCCCGCATTCACTAAATACCTTGATTGCATCATGTTGAAAAAATTTATGAAGGGAAGAAAAATTATTAAAAAAATCTTTCCCTTCACTTAAAATAAGACAGACTTTTACAACAATATGCAATCGGTGGTTAAAGCAGTGAATATACGGGACATGGTGTCCAGCTATTTTGCTTAGAAATACCTGGACACCATTTTTTTCCCGGCCATACGTTCGCCCCATCGTAGCATTGTGCGATCAGGTTCTTTGGCGGCAGGACAAAAACACGAAACATTTATAAATGTTTCGTGTTTTTGTC
>JAUIRJ010000380.1:0-18231 GCA_030555515.1 Acutogordius australiensis | reverse complement strand
TAAACTAGAACATGTTTTTTTGCCTCGCTTAAATATTCAAAAACACGCGACTAATACATAACTCTATGCTTAAACATTGAACAATTCGATAATTTTTTTACCAATCTAATTTATACAAACTAAAAAATTTAATTCTATTGAAAAGTTTAAGGTTATTTTTGTTGTATAAAATTATTAAAAAATCAATGTCAAACATATATATATGGACATTGAGCTACAGGCATGAGCTATTTACCCTAGAATATTAAGTGACCCGCACTTCGTTATTAAAATGAAATTAAACTTTTTAAATGGATTATCTTTTATAATGAGTATGAAACACTTTTTTTTCGATTTAATTTGAAATAATTAAATATTTGTGGAAGTAAAAGTTATAGTTTAAATAAAACTTTAAATTATCATATTTAGGTAAGTTCCTGTATTTTTTGCACAGACAAATAAACCTTTTTGGGCATTGACAAAATGAATGCCCTAGGGCAATAAGCTAACTTGAGGAAAGTATGATGCCCCACAACATATTAAATGCTGCTTAAAAGTCTTCGCCAAAACTTGATTTTTTGTCAAATAGGCATGAAAAGGCTAAAGTAATTTAGAAAAAGAAAGTATATGCAGAATTTTAGAAATTGAAGCATTTAAAAACGAAAAAAGGGTTAAAGGTTAAATTTCAAACTGGAGCTATACTAGTGAAGCTCGTAAATCGATCGTCGGCACACACGTGATCGTAAACATGGATCAAAGCTTTAGCACGAAGCCATTTGTAATGCACGCGTTGGTACAGATTGAGCGGCGCTTGAAAAAATTTGTAAATGAGTGAGTGAGGTGAATATAAATCAGTTGGAGTTATGACATTGCGGTAATGAGACCAGCTGATTGTGTCGAACTTATCAATACCATAAAGCTCCTAATAAACATATTATATATATATGAGGCCACGTTAATAATAAATATTTAAAATTTTTTAAATTATTTAGTTAAAAATGCAACTTGTAGAATAGTGGCCAAATACAGAAAATACTTTCTCTGAAATAATGTTTAAAAAAAAGTAAAATTTTGAAATTTCAAAATAAAGATAAAAAATGACAAGGCACACGTTCAATGTAAAATTTTTATAAATTTTTTTTTTCATATTTTATCGAATATAAATATAATTGCTAAAAATATATGTAATATTTTAAATATTTAATTTTAAACAAACTACGAATTATGTTATAACTAACTCTTATTTTATAATTGCCATTTTGAAAATGTAAGGCAATTCAAAAGCGTTTTTTACCTCCCATTTGTGTATATAGGAATAAAAAATTTATATTTTGATCTTGCAGAACACAAATTTTTTTTTAAAGTGCTTTACTTATAAGCTTACAAAAAAAAATCATATAAAGTTTATTCCACGCAAACCATTTGCAATAAAAAAAAATGCTCAACATCCTTCATTTACTTAGATTCGTTTTTTATAAATTTTTATATTTTTTTACAATATTTCATTGTAAATAACAATGGCAAGAAATAATTTTATTTGTGGATTTATATTACATAGGTCAACATAAGAGTTATGAGCTAACTACGGAAACCAAACCTCCCATCTTATGGTTTTCAAATCCGTTTACCGTATTTTCTAATCAAACTTAGTTAGTCAGCTATAAACAAAAATTCTAGAAAAAATGCCAGAAAAAACAAAAAAGACTCAAAAACAAAAATAAATTTAAAGTTTTATTTGCATATTTACAATAACTAAACTGTTAAATTCAAACTATAAATAAAATGAAAAACCGATAATATATCGTGTCGTATTTAGGTTTGGACGCGAATTTTGTATTAACAAAATGCTGATGTAAGAGCTTGATATAAAAATTTCTATTTGATTTGATAAATATAAGTTACAAGGGATTTTTATAAAGATTCTTAAATTTTTTCTTATTAGGGTATTCGCGATCTGTCAATTTGGTCAAAAAAGGCCATTTTTTCGATATGGACGGATGTAAGGAGCCGAAGCCGGAAGAAACTAAGAAACACGAAATATATATATGAGATAAAGATATTGGGGATATATTCTTTTATGTTTTCATAAAATTTACAGTTATGCCATTGATATTTGATGACTCGTGATATACATTTACATAATATAGGGTTATTGATAATGTTTAAAAACATCTTTTTCGTTTGTTTGATTGAGTAGCGGTAAAAAAGATATTTTCCTAAAAAAACAAGATAAAATTAATTGCGCAAGTTAACTTCACTAGTCTAAAATTAAGTGCCAAAGGTAAATTCAACCCTCTACTTAAAATTGAATAATTCATTTTTTGATGAAAAAAGGATAAATTAAGATAAGGTTACATTTCTAATTTGACGAATAATATCAGGTAATTCACTCTCCTGCAAAGTCAATCCAGCCCCATAACAATAAGTCATAGGCAGGTACAATTGCCGAACGTGGCACCACATTTTTGAAGGATGGCAAAACATAAATTTGGGGATACACCTGTGTTGAAATATATAGAATAAAGATTTCTGGAAGTATTTAAAGCATTTGTGAAGAAGCAAATTAAATATACATAATTTACGCAACATTAATATAGTCTTTTTAATCAAATGTTCTTTAAAATACCTTTAAAATGCAAAAATTGTAGACAAAATAATTTTCAATATACAATTTAAGTTCAAAAGGGCGCGTTCAGACTTCATCTGTTTTCAATTTCAAAAAATCCAAAATTTTTAATATTTAATTTTTTTAATTGAAAACTATTAACCATTGTTTTTACAATATTTTCCAACACTCAGAGCAGTTACACTAAATACATTTAGAAATCTCGAAACGATTGGTATCTAAATCTATATAAACATAGCTGATAATTATTTCAACAATACTCAAAAGATTCTCACCCTTAAAAATATATTAAATATTTAACCAACATTATTTTTTATTTTTTTTATAATAATTTAATTTTTTTTAATGAAGTCACGTCTCACGCGTACGAGGTTCAACTATCTGTACATGAGCTCACATTTTTCACTTCCTAACACTAGGAGCTCGAAGAGATACATGGTTTTTTGTAGAGGGAAATCTAAGAGAAAGGCTACTTACGTGAAAAACTTTCTGAGCTCTAAATCTCATTTTTCTCGCTAATTTAAATTTGAATTTGCACATAAAAATATTCGAGCTCAAAATTCAACATAAACGAGAGACTTATAAAATGTATTTTGTTAGCTGGTTTTAAATGTTTAGACCGGCCTGACAATTTCGCTGGTCAAATCGACCCCCCTGCCCAACAATCATTTTTATATAGTGTAATAAAAAAACAATAGATTAAAATTTAAAAATGTAAAATAAAATTAACCTAAACTAAAGAAAAAAATCTACCAACCCGGACAAGGGCGAATTTTATTTAAATAATTAGCTCAGCTAGGAGCTAGGTGGGCATATAATAAAACTTTACCATAAAGATTTACCAAATTTCAGGTAAAAGTGCATTGAGTCCATCATACGAATATAAACCAATCACGGACATTAGAAATTTACCCCAGGAGGCAATGCTAAGTACAGCTTCGGCATTAGAATTCACCAAATCTTCTTTTTCTTTTACAGAAGGTTCACAGTTATTTCGGTTATCACATTGTAAAGATCCATTAAGCTTTCCAGTGTAAAATTGATGGAACTGATTACGTGTGGCTGTAAGGTAATGATCATCGGCAGACATTCCAAGTAGGCGTAAGCAAATGTAATACAAAACTGTGGAAATAAGGTATGGCTGTGGCCTATCCTGAACCCCTGAATAATGAAGGCCCCAGACCCAGCCAAATTGACTCTCATACGTATCAAGACTTTCCAAAATGGATTCATCATTTGTTTGAGATTGATGGCAAGTGTTTGGTAAAATTGGACATTTGGAATTTATAATGTACCTAATAATTTCTTGTCTAAGTGCTGCTTGATTCTCTGAAAATAGATTAAAGCTCTGAGATTCAGTGTTTTCACAAGAATCTGAACAGGCTAGCTGCTTTACATAGATGTAATATGAACTAATAATAACAGATGGTATCATAAAATGGGGTCCATTGTAATCACCATCCCAATGACCAGTTTCTTTACATTGCGTATGGCTTATAAATTCAATACCTTTACTGAGAACTTCAGAAGAGTCAAGAGAAGCTTTAATGCTAATATCACAACATTTTGGTGTTTTTAGATAATACTCTTCTAGCCAATTCTGTGGCCTTTGCACTAAGTCTTCATTTTTAGTATATTTCCAAATATATTGGCCTCCATCCAATGATAGATTCCAGTTGCTAACATTTGTAGCAGGTTTTAGGTTTAAGTGTAAATTATTAATAGTTTTTACTGGATAATTAAAACAAGCTTGAAAGTATGATACAGTTGGAAATCTATAAACATATTGTTTTTATTAACTACAATGACATATTAACATATATCAATCAAAATAATTTTTTATATCATCTTAGAGCATAAATTAGTACATTGAATTTGCAATTTTGTCAACTAAATTGTTTATTAACAAAAATTAAAAATTAAGTAAGAAAAAATTTAGAATTAAAATCTCCATATGAACAACATAAATTTTTCAACAGCCGTGTATTTTATCGTAAGTTTCATATTTAAATAACAAAAAAAATTACTTTTTTCTTCCACAGCATATGAAAAGATATTTTGATATTAAAAACAATATATATAAAGATATTCCTAAAAGAGCAATTTCAACCAGCATGTTTTTTAATGAACGACTCCGTAGTCTGGCTGTGGCCTGTTATTAAAAAAAATAAAAACAAAAAATCAGCATTATAAAAGCCTGTTTATTATCTAATAATTAATTTTTTTAGGTGTATTAAAAAAGGACAAATTATATCAGTAGTAGAATTATATTGAGACAGGTTAGTTTATACATATTCTAACATATTTAATATATAAATAATTTGCTACTTGTGTTATACCGCAAATGTTATGGTAATTTACAAATGTTTTAGTTTGGTTGGTACTGACTTAGAAATGATACTATATTCTTAAACACTTTGTCTTTAACAGCTAATTTTCTATGCTATAATATGTAGGTGAGAGCCCATGTAGGTCGGCCATTAATGTTAATGTCCCCTAACATTCTATTATACATATCTAACCCCGATTTTTTTATCCCTAAATTATTAAACTGCTTAATATACGTTGTTCCACGTATTTGTGTCATAGCGAATAGCCCTTTGTAAATATAAGCATACATTTCACTGTAGGAGGATTATTGGTATAGGAAACATTTACAATGTTATGTTTTGAGTACCAAAATACTCATACACTACATCCCCTCTGTAGCCGCGATTGTCTAAATAATATTTTTCAAAAATGTAATGTACCTAGTTTCATGTCCACTTCATTCCTATGGGCACTTGCAAAATGAGTTTCTATTTAAAATTTTGAGAAATTTTATTTTGAAATAAAACGCAAATTTTAAAAAGTTGCCAAATTTAGTTTATGCACATAAAATGCTTTTTCTGAAATAAAAAATTTTTCAAATAATTTTGAAAAAAATAAAATTTTGAAAAAATTTCAGAATTTTCAAAATTTTACGAAAATAAAAACTCACTTTGCACGTGCCCTAAAGCAAAAAATAGAAATTTGGGTTTCCTATTTTATTCCGATGAAAGGATCGTCGATTTTATAAGAGAGTGCATACGATTGGATATACAATAAAATTACTCTTGATATATTATTTTTAATGTCGATAGAAGTAAAAGGTACTCTGCACTCTCTTATAAAATTGACGCCATAATGTACAATTTTTTTAATTACAATTTGCTTTTTCTTGGTTCATGAACTATTACCCTTTAAAATAATTATAAAATCTTATCATCTTACATATTTGAATTATGTAAACTAGGTGATTTGACTGCTTTTTAGAGCAGAGACACTCCATTCGAAGTAAAATATTATATTAATTTTCTTCTAACTTAATTATTATTTATGTAATTCGATATAAAAGAAAAATATTTGTTTTTACTAAAGACTAGAATATGTGACCCGACTTCGCCCAGGATATCCCTTTATTATTGCATGCTTTTTAACGTATTACCCTAATTAAAATGCTTTGCCCATTACTTGACCAATATAAACTCAATGAGGCTAAAAAATTTATGGAAAATAAAGGTGAGTATATTTAATATTCATCAATAAAAAATAAGGTAATTTACTAAATAAAAAATTCGAAACCGCACTTTAAAGAAGGAATATTATGTTGTTTTGGCATGGAGATTTTAAATTTATATTATCAAAGTGTCGCTCAACTTTACTTTAAGGAATTTGAAGTTTGAAAATTTGAATACGCTCTATTTTTGATAAATTTTGGCTGAATTGAGCGAAGTTTTAAGCAAGCCTACACTAAATTACAAAATTACATTTAAAAAGCTGATGTTTCTCATTAAAAAATGGTCATTTCTGGACTTTCAAACGTTAATATCTTAAAAACTATAAGCGAGCGACAGTTTTAACAAAAAATTCGGGATTTTCAGGGCAATATTGACCTAGAAAAAATTATTTTATAGTCAGAATTTTGAGATAATCGAACTAGAGTAAAAAAACCCAATTTTTTGAAAAGTTATAAAATATCGTATCTTAATAATGGAAGTAGCTAAAGGTCTTAAATTTTTCACGTGCATTAATAGGATTATACTTGATAAAGAATAAAAATTTTAATAATATTTTTTGACAAAGTGGAACAAAGATAATTGCAAATTAGTTAATTTAATGAGATAAGAAAGATGAGATACATAAAATTATAGCAAGCAATTTAAGAATACAGTTGAAAAATAATTCAAAGGAAATAAATGTTATTATTTGGGTATAAATATCAAAAATATTTTTAAAATGAATAGGAATATATTTAATATTCATAATTTTAAATAAATTATCTTGAAAACACTCAATCTTTTTTTAAATTTCTAGTTATATCTTAAAATGAAAATCATACCTATAATATGCAGTAAATGGGCCAAAATTACAATAAAAAGTTTATACTAAAAAACATCAATATCAAACTGAAAAAAATTCTATAAATAATCAAATATAATTTTATTAATATTTATTATATAAAAAGGATAATGTGTAAAATTTTAGTTGTTTCCAGTACTTTTGCTTTAATGAAGATGAAAGATGGAAATAAAAATTACAATAATTTATATTTTCTGACAAAAAGTTAAATATGCAATAATTTTAAGTGCTATTTATTATGTTTATCACAAATTATTTGCTATATAGCATCAAAAATATTTAATCAAAAAAAACTAAATGCAGAGATAGCTTTAAATTTAAGATTAACTACTTTATAAAAATACAAAGGTAAGAATGTACCTGGCCAGACTTTGGTGACAATGATTTTAATATTTCATTCTAAAAAAATAATAGATATGAATTGGTCATTTCTGGACGTTCAAACGTTATTATCCTAAAAACTATAAGCGAGCAACAATTTCTAATAGAAAATTCGGGATTTTCAGGGCAATATTGACCTAGAAAATTTTTTAACGACTTTGGTCTGGGGTCGTTGTATTAGGAATTAGGCTATAATTTAAAATTGGTTGTGTCTATCTAACATACGAAATTTAGAAATCATATGGTATTTGAAATTAAAAATATAAAATATTAAAATATAATTAATATAAAAGATAGTATTGATAAACATGCTAAATAAAAATAATATTTTTTACCATTAATTATATTTCTTGGCTATTATAAAGAAATTTCTTATAATGTACGTTTTATGTACCTTTCGGTACCTGATGCATAACTCGGCTCCTATATACTCTAAGAGGCTGAAATTTGCATCGAATTTCAAGTAAACATTCTTAAATAAGCTATTAAATATTGAAAGTACTTTATAATCAAAATTTTGAAATAATAGAACTCGAGTAAAAAACCCAATTTTTTTGAAAAGTTATAAAATATCGTATCTTAATAATGGAAGTAGCTAGAGGTCTGAAATTTTTCACGTGCATTAATAGGATAATACTTAATATGGAGTAAAAATTTCAAAAATATTTTTTAATTATTTTGGGCGTAAAACGTTTTTTTCGTTTTAAATAAGAAATATGCCACCTCGTGGATAAAAACAAAAAATTTGCCATCCCAGACACCTTTTACACAAACGATTTTTTTTCGTCGATTTTGAACGGTAATCACTAATACTCGAAAATTTTATTTCTAATAATATAGATAACGGAAGTAGCTAGAGGTCTGAAATTTTTCATGTGCATTAATAGGGATATACTTGTAGAGTGAAAATTTCAAAAATATTTTCCAATTATTTTGGTCTTAAAAACGTTTTTTTTTATTTTAATAAATAAATATGCACACCTCGTAGATAAAAACTAAAAATTGGCATTTTCAGACCCATTTAACACAAACAATTTTTTTTTCGTCGATTTTGAACGGTAATCACCAAAACTCGGGATTTTCATTTCTAATAATATAGAAAACGGAAGTAGCTAGAGGTCTGAAATTTTTCACGTGCATAAATAGGGATATAAAAAAAATTTCAAAAATATTTTCCAATTATTTTGGTCGTAAAACGTTTTTTTCGTTTTAATAAAAAAATATGCACACCTCGTGGATAAAAACAAAAAATTTGCCATCTCAGACACCTTTTACACAAACGATTTTTTTTTCATGAATTTTGAACGGTAAAGAAAAAACCTCGAAAATTTCATTTTTAATAATATAGATGATTTTGAATGCCCTAACGTACCCGCACTAGACGAATTCCTTGGTTTTAAGGACACAAAAGCTTTCGCAGGAATCGCGGGCCTCGGTGGGTTTAAAATGTTTATGGGAATATTAGCCTTATACATACTTCAAAAACACGTTTTTCGCAAATTACGTTGGAACGGGTAAGAAAAATGAATGTAAATAGCCAAAAACATGTGTTTTTTAACTCACTTTTTGGTAAATAAAAACAAAATAAGCCACGGCCTCAGTTAAAAAAAATAAATAAAAAAAGACTTCTATAAAGTAAGTCTTTTAGTTAATTCCTCAAGAGCTCTGACATTTAAAAGAGCGACTAATAATCTTCTGTCCTTTTATATATTATAAATAGCAATGAAAATTTAAAAAAATGTATGAAACAAGTAAAAAAATCTTAATTACATCTAATTTACATAAGAAAATTAGTAACTCTTTATGTGCGCAAGTAGATCTCATTTCCCAATCGAAAAAATTTACAAAAATATCGAGACGTAATTATTATTGTGTATTAGATAATTTATTGTTTATAATTTTGATATTCACAGATGCGAAAGCATTTATGACCCACTCGGGAATATCTGTGGAATCACCAAAGTAATCCTTTAAAAAATTGTGGATGAATTCTTCGAATGTGTCAGCTATAATGTTGTTATGTATTCTGGTCATTAATTGAGCCTATAAATGGGCATGAAAGGATTTAGAATATAATAAGAACATGGCATTGAGGTCAAAAATCTTAAAAATTTTATAAAATTCAATTTTTCATAAAATTGCGGCCATACCATATAGCTTACATTCTTAAGTATTTAATTAACCAAATAAAGTTTCAGATTTAAAAATTAAATTTCTACCAAAATACATTACATGATAGTGCAAATTATGTAAAGTTATAAGATGACACGACAAGGGTGTTTCATTTATCATGCGATTCAAGTAAGCACGAGAGAATTTGAGGCAGGTAAAACATTGACATCCATTTTCAATTGGGCTCAAATCATTAGCGAATTGAGAATTTTTAAGATTCAAATGGCCAGATGAAACAAGTGCCCTTCCAAATCTCTAGAAAAAAATTAGGCAAATCGTTATTGAAAACATTAGACAATTGTTAGCTTAAGCAGGTAGGGACAGTATTTATATTATTATTATCAGTTAAAGTAAAAATTTATAAATGATACGTGCTAATTTGGGCACGTTCAAAAGCAAGTGTTGAAATAACAAAAAAGGTGTTTTGTAAATCAAAGCTAATCAATTTCTAGAAAAAATAATACTGACATTTTAATAAAGATATAAACGAATATTATGCTAGTGTTAATATCGGTTACTTATTAGGTGGACGGCATTTCAAAAATATATCAAAATTTAAACGTATTTTTCTCGTTACATTAAATAACATAAAAAACCAAATTTGCATTTTTTTTGCAATAAAATAAGTAAAATTATTTATAAACGTGTCCTTTAGTACCATTATATTATTGTAATGAATCGATCAAAATGATAATAAAAAAAGACATAGATTAATAAAACATAATATTGTAGGACAAATGAAAATTCAAAATATTTGTAGATTTTAGTCTAAACAAATAGTTAAATGGAGGAAAAAGAGGGCCGTTAGATATGGAATATCTCATGGTCGGCTAAAGCTTCATTAATTAATATATGTATGCTAATTAAATGTACACTTTGCCTTAAATCAGGATAATTTGAAAAAACAGATTAGTATTTTATTATTTATTATACAAATGTTGATTTTCATTTTAAAAAATAATTGGCAATTTGCGTTTTGGTATGACTCATGAAGGCTATCAATGTATAAATATAATCTCGAATTTTAAAAACAAATTTCAATATTTTTATGTAATTGTGTATATAAGTCCATATCAAAAAAATGGCCTTTTTAGACCAAATTGAGATTTTACGAGCTCAAAAATACCTTTAATAAGGAGTATCGAGCTCTTACCCCAACATTTAGATAACAATGGACAAAAAAAAAACAACATAAACGATTTTTTGAGGTTTTGTAAAGAATTTTCTTGCGATAACGAACCCGGGTTTAGTTTTTTTCCAATGCCTCCAATTTTTTTAAACCGCGTACAAAATTAAAAAAAAATTTACAAAATTTCTTTAGCTATTGATTTCCTAAAAAATCTAATGACATATTCAGATTTTTTAAAAAAAACATTAAAATGGGTGTTAGTTTGAAATTATTACCAATTTACTTTCAATAGGATAAAAAAACGGATTAACCACTAAATTTATAAAAATAAAAAAATATAAAAAATTATAAAAAAATTCAATCGCATTACGTTAATACAAAATTTTTCCGTAATCTATATTTTTAAACTTTTGTTATTACCCATAGTTTTATGGTATAAGGGCCCAAAATACCTCAAAAATAAAAAAATTTCAACTTTGACACCGAATAATGAAAAATCTGAGGCAGTGGCTGAAATTCTGACTTAATATTCGTAATTAGCACCAAAAACTTGACCTAAAACGATAGTTGCAATAAGGGATGCTTTAGGTCGTCCAAATTTTGTTGTCCAGTGTAATAGAGAATACTTGGCATCCCAACCTAGACCGATAAATTATCGGTTTTTGATGAAAATATTATTTGAAGACTAAGTTTAACAGTTTAGCTGTTGTAAATATAAAAAAATTCAATTTATTTCAATTTTTGAATTTTTTTTGTTAACTTTTTTTCAACAAATTTTATTTGTTAGACTTACAAATAATTAAAAAAAATGGTAAACGGAGATAAAAATCCATAAAATGGCAATTATGATCTCTGTAGTTTGCTCATAGCTCAAAAAATTGTTGACCTGTGTAATATACGTGAGATATTACAAAACACATGCAAATCTTAATTATTATGAAATAACTGGAATATTTTACATTTACTATTAAAATTTTTTGTTCTATTCAACATATTAAATTTATTAAGTATTAGGTTTAATGTATATAAACCGATACATTTTTATAAAAATATTAAAATAACTAATTTAAAATAAAATCAACTTAATTGTTTGATCAAGATTTTTTTATATAAATGTTTAATTACTATTAAAAATTTCTAAAAATAACGTCTAAAAATGTTTTCCCATATTGAAGATAAAATCCCAAAAATAAAAAAAAGTTACACCCCTATAATTGCGTAACTATTTCCATCTAAACAACGAATATTGACAAAAGCCCTCTGTGATATATTTAAAGCTATAGTTTCATTACCGCAGTGCGGGTCGGGAAAACACAATCAAACATATCAACGCCGAGTGCTACGCAGACCAAAATATCCAATGCGAATCTATATTAAATCATTATAATCAATTAAAATTGTAAGCCTTTTCTTATGTTAATTTGAATTATTAGTATATTTTAATAAAATTTTAAGATATCAATTAATTGAAACGTACATAACTCCAAAAAAACGATTTTAAAAATTATAGAAAATATATTACAAAACAAGTTATCTTTGTGCCAAATTAGGCAGTGGCCTAATCTGCACATAAATACACATGATATATAGCTATTTTAATGCAATCTATAATCTCAGGGCCATTATTTAAAAACGCACATTTTAGTACTTAATAAAAGATGAGTTGTAAAATTTTTTTATAACAGTGCACAGCATAATCAGCCAAACTTTCGTTACCAAAATCAGCAATTTTCTTTATTTATATAATTTATATTTATTGAATATTTTACTGTACAATCTTAGTTATTAATTGCAAAATAAATCTAAGCCGTGATTTGTTTTAAGACAAGATATATGTTTTTAAAAAATGTATATGGCCTCGTAAGCTCGGCGGGGTAAAATTGTCGGGTGGGTTGGGCCAAAATATTTTAGGGAAATGTTTTGCAGGCCGAGTAACTAAATTATTAGATCAAAATTTGTTAATCTAATTCTTATCACAAGGTGGATAAAAATCAAATTTTACACCTTTTGTCCTAACCTATTGGTTTATTCATGGTTTTAATGACACCCTTATTTTTTAACTTAGAAAATAAACCAAGCCAGATGAGCTGATTTAAAATTTTCTGAGGGATCAGATAAGCTGAATAAAAAATATGTCCCTGACTGGCCTCAAAATTTTAAAAATCACTTCTAAATTAAACGTTTGCCATAGGCCACGTGCAAAGTGAGTTATTTTCGCAAAATTCCAAAAATTGTGAAAACGTTTTTTATCTTAGAAAAGGTAATTTATGTTGTAAAAATGGTTCATTTACAGAATAAAATTTTTAGAAATCTTACGAGAATAAAAATTGACTTTGCACGTGGCCATATAAACAACCCAAATTTAAAAAATACAAATATGTCAAAATAATACCATCTAAATTTGTAAATATTTACCCGACACCCATGCTATATCTAGGTTTATCCTGTGGCAATAAATCCGTACACAGATCGACAACTCTCCAAAACCGGTCCTTCTCTTCGCCTCCACTAAGTCCACCAATGGCGTAGCCTGGTAAATTGCGTTCGGCCATAGCTAGGATGGTTCAAATATAACATACAAATAACTTAACTTGAGCATAGAAGCTTACAAAAGTTTGTAGAGAGTTTTCTTAGACCTACAATCCCAAGCTATGTTTTTCACCTTAATTTTTTTTTATAATGGACTCATAGTTTCGCAAAAATTTTATATTACTATAAAATATAAATTTTTTAAAAAATCTAAGTTATATTTAATTTGTGAAATACTAGTCTATAAAAGAATCATTCAAAATTATTTGCAATCACTTTTTGTCAAAAATTTAATTTTATGAAACTACAAATTAAAAAAAAAATTTCACTCTGCCAAAGCCCCAATGTAAAAGTTTTTGCTGGTTTTGTCTTTAACTAACCAAAATAAAATTAGGACTGTATTAGAGTTTTAAATAAGTTTTTAGGCCAAAACAAAAAGAGAATAGAAAATTTAGTCTACACATAATTTTACAAAAAAAGTACCTATTTATATGCAAGGTATCACGTCAAATAGAAGGTTGTTATGACATAAAAAGTAAAAACAAAGTTATATATAACTTAAATTGATTAGTTAAATTTATTAGACGTCCTTTAGGACTTATTTTAAAAACATAATCTTCACGTAAGTGACACAGGGCAATTTCTTTAAGTAAAAAATTTTCAAATTTAAATTTGAAACTTTTATAATTTTAATTATAAAATTACAAGTTATTTAAAATTTTTTAGCTATCATATTTTTACATTACCTAAAAATTAAAATAAGATTTTCAGAATTTCATAAAATTATTTGACATTCTATAAATAAATATAAAAATACATTTTCTTCCAACCTTCACTAAATAAAAACAAATTTAGTTATGCCTAACAAAGAAATGCAAACCTTTGCAACATTTTGTCCTAAGATCGAGATCAAGGCCACCTTGTATGATACCAAATAAATTTTGATTATGAGGCCTTTCATGAGCAGCTATGCACCTATCTACCCAGCGAATTGTTCTATTAAATTTAAAAATAAATAAATATATATCTAAAATAAAATATTCTAAGTTCCATGGCTGTAATGGGATTAATTTTTATTAAATGATAAGTGTATTACCTTATATATGCCAAAGCCAACTACAAAAAAACAAAGCTTGATTTGATTCAAGCATCAAAATTATATTGTCAGTATGAAAAAATTAATTAGGAAAAATAATAAAAAATCACTTTACCCATGGCCTTGTATATTTAATAATAAACTATACATTTTGAATTAATATGTGTTAAAGAGAGCTTGGTTAGTTGCAATGCATGGCAAGTTTTTATTAAAATCAAAAAATTTAATTTTCACCTTTCCATAGCCTCTTTCACTCTAGGTCCTGTTGAAATACTGGGAATGACATCATCTAATTGCATAATAATATCTGCACCAAGGTCGTTTTGGATCTTGATGGATTGTTCAGGTGATAAAAAACTTTTTCTACAGTAAAATAGATTAATTTTAAACACATATTAAAATTATAAAATGTTGCATTTAATTTATCTAAAAATTTTACAGATAATCTTTTACTCTTCTGTATATGGATCTATAAATTCTACACCCTCTTCTGTTACTTTAGAAAGCTTTGAAAGGGATACCATTTGAAAACCTCCACTATCCTAAAAATAAAAAAATATTTATCTACTGTTAATAAGGATTTTTTCCAGTTCATAAATTTGTGTAAACCACCATGCATCTTTACAATATCTGAGCCCTATAGAATTTTTAAATAATTGCAAATTACTGGTCTGAGTGACAGATGATATGTGTTCCCTAAAATTAGAGAATACCCAATATTTTCTACTTGCTCTGGAAGTATTCCTAAATAATAAATAAAACAATTAACACCAATAACATCATAATTACATTAGTTAAAATATAAAATAGCTATTGCAAAATAAAAATAAAGTTAGGACTAGCTATTAAAACAATTATAACTAAACTATCATAAAAAATTTCGTTGACCTTTAATAGTTCCATGCGTCCCAACAGGCATAAACACTGGGAGTTTAACCTCCGAATGGGGGAGCTTTAATATACATGCGCGTGCTTTAGTTTTTGAACATTTCGCTATAATTTCGAATTGCAATGCCATACACTCATTTGTCAATATAGGGCTGTGGCTAATACTAATTTCACAATTGTGAAAAAGATATTCTGGCTGGGGCTAGTAAAAAAAAAGTTAAAAAAAAATTGAACGCATTTGATTAAAAAATAAAAAAAAATTTATTT
This sequence comes from Acutogordius australiensis, assembly GCA_030555515.1. Lineage (NCBI taxonomy): Eukaryota > Metazoa > Nematomorpha > Gordioida > Gordea > Gordiidae > Acutogordius > Acutogordius australiensis. The sequence continues at coordinate 2,784 of JAUIRJ010000380.1, read as the reverse complement.
TAATAAACTTTTGATTCACCTCATCCTTGACGACTAATAAACATTAATTCTTATTTTTTGTTATTAACCGTTAAAATCTTTTTTTAAATTTATTTTATAATTTTAAAATTCGTATTAGCTGCAGCCGCTAGTAGAAAAAATGGATGTGTACAAATAGGATTAATAATGCTGTTATAAAAATAATTTAAAAAAATAAAAAAAAATAGTATATAAATTAATTTTAATAGTTGATAGTTTTTAAAGACTGCGGCTAATACTTCTTTCAAGATTGTAAAAAAAATTTCTAAAATAAAAAAAAATGAGCAATGGTAATCACAAAAATGATAAAAATGATGCCACAACTAAACGTGTACTTAGTTTGTTCCCAAAAATTAAATAAATGGCTAAAACTTTAACACAATAGTTTCTCCTTATAATCCTACACACTGACTAATTTTATAATGTCTATAAGGCATTATTATTAATTGCTTTTTGATTTTTGTTTTTTTTTAATTAATTTTTGAAAATACGAAAAATAAGGCATGGCCTTGACTTATAAATGAATGTGTGTATTCGGGAACCCGTCTCCAGTAAACCATATGCTTTAAAAATATTATCTCGATGTACCAAGATAACATAAATAGGCTTTCATCGGTATTTAAACGAGTTTCAAAAATGATTGAGAGCAAAAACAATCAGGTACTTAGTATAAATTAATATTTATTTTCTTTTACAAGTTTGTGTAATTATTGATAATATTTAAAATTAATCATTAGGAGGAGCTCTCAAAACAATATTGGATGCCAGATGAAAATTGTAAGGAATGCTACGAATGCAATGACCAATTTACAACTTTTAGGAGGAAACATCATTGCAGAATATGTGGTCAAATATTTTGTAGTAAATGTTGCCATTTAGAGCTTAGTGGGAAGTTATTTGGGTATGATGTTTGTAAATACAATTTCTTGTATAACAAAAGTAGCGCCAAAAATATGAGCCATAATTATTAATTAGCTTTTAAATTTAAAAACAAAAAAGTTATAATTTAATTAAAATATAAAAATAGGATACCATACTATTGATGCAAATACCTCAGTGGCCAACATTTGTGTCTTACATGCAGGAGGTTGAGGATTTAAATCTGTGCATTTTTTTATTCTGAAAATAGAACACATGTGCAACGACTTTGAAACTGCTGAGTGGCTTATTGCAGTCTTTTAAAGAGAAGGCCTAGGCTAAAACCTAGGTTGCTGGCATGCAAGCTTTTACTAAAGCCTTAAACAGGTATTGTGCCCCTATATTTGCAAAGGTATGGGGGAAACCTTAAACCTAAATATTTTTTTATGATGCCATATTTGGTAGATACATACATATTCATTTTACTGTACTGTGTTAGGTAGCACCTGACTGCAAACCCCTAATTTAAAATAATTGCCAAAATTAATTTTTGCAAAAATTTGGAAAAATTACTATTATATCTACAATTTAAGTTACTTTTTAAAAATGAATTTTTTTGTTTCACTTCAGTCAAACAGGAACACTCAGGGCTTGTAATTATTGCTGTGCATTTGTCATGAAATACTCTGCAACACTTTTTAAGTCACCAAATCAACCAGAAAATAATCAAGAAAATTTAGGCCTTCAATTACATTTGACTCCCTCAGATTCATCTAGCTCCTTGGATGTTCTGCCTAGCTGCATTTCACAGTTTTCATCCAATGAACACAATAAACTTTCAGTTAGAGACTTAAATGAAAAGTCACTGTTTGCCACGTATACTCAAAATCTTATTGGGAGTTTTGACTCCTTTTCCGACGGCTCATCATTCATTGATGGCCAACAACCTCCATCTGAGTTAAACATTGATTCAAACGCACCCATACCTGCCAGCAATATTTTTAATACACCTTTTTTACCATCCTCAACAATACATATGGGCCATCAAGCACTGCAAAATTCAAATTCAATTCCTACTTCGGTTAATGAGGATGATTACCTTTCTGCCAGTGTTACTTCAAATTCAAAAGAATCCCATGATGCTCCATCTGAAGTCTTTAATCCCATGTCAAAATACATAGAGGACATGTCTGTTGCCTCACATCAGACTGACCTTAATTCGACGGGAGATTTACGAGATATCGATTACCGGCTCGAATATTTGAATAAATACGGCAATATTCAGGACACCTTTGACGACAACTATCACAATGATCCACGAAGGTCCAAGAAATCTAATTTTATTCGCGCGGATTATTTTTTAGCCCCATCACCGACCGAACGTCGGCGAAAAACTACTATTGGATCAACTCAACTTACTCAGGCTTATCCAAAAGATTTTGAAATCGTAGAGGTTACTCAAGGAAGATCAGCTAGTATAGATGGCAATTATCTTTCCCAACAAGGCATGATCTATTAAATTTTTTAGTAAAAAAATCGAAAATAAGTTTTGTGTAAACTATATGTTGCTCAAAAAAATATTTGAAATACTTTTTACTTAAGGACACGTGCAAAGTAAGATTTTTCGTGAAATTTTCAAAATTTTAAAAAGTTTTATTTAATAATAAAATGCACATTTTTAAAAAGTTGCCAAATTTAGTTTATGCAAATATAATGCTTTTTATTTTTAAAAAAATTATTTTTTTTTCAAATTTTTAGAATTTTTTAAATTATACGAAAATTAAAACTCACTTCGTGGCCTAAAGAAAAATTTATCCGGTAAAATCAGGTATGTAAAAAAATTGACATTGATTTTCATAACTATTATGCCAATATGTACAAAAAATTTGGTATTTAACATTTTTTTCT
>JAUIRJ010000379.1:0-18242 GCA_030555515.1 Acutogordius australiensis | reverse complement strand
GCTCATTATCAAAAATATGTTGACCTGTGGATTATAATAATCTTGTAAATTAGTCAATTTGGATGCTTTGTATAATACCACATTTCCAGGTTTAAAATGTCTTTTTATAATTTAATAAACCTTTTTGGGTCTTTTACTACAGTAAAATAATTTCCACCTTCGTATATTTACAATTTGTTAAACCGGACGTTGTCTTATTGCACTCTAATGTTTCACATAGAATGTTTTAAGAACACATGCTCCTTGGATGACTCGCTAATTTGGGTATATATAAAAAAGCGTGTTTCTGGTATAAAAAACGAGATTGATAATTATATTTATCAATTAGACTCGTTAAAAGTGGATAACCATCAAGTTAAAATTTTTTCTTTTTTTTATTACAATAGTTAATATGTAGTGGGGCCTAGAAAAGAAATTTGCACCTTTATGTTGTTAAATATAATCAAAGAATGCTTAAAAATTATCTACCTGGGTGGCTGATCAACCACTGACCGGCCCTGCATCTTGTTCTTATTTTTGAAACTCATATAACATTGGACAACAAATTTTGCCTCACCTTCTGGGAGCATTTGTGGCTATTTGTTGCGCGATTAGAATTCACCTACCCTTCTGAGTTATTCATTGTCAAAAACAGATTTTGATATGATGTGAAGCATTTTGATTAAAACATTTAAGAATTTCGTTTTTTTTTCTTTATTTAGTGGGTTTGTCTTTGTGACTCAGTAAAACTAAATTGCTGTTTTGGATTATTAAAATTTCTAAACCAGTTTTTTGTCACGAATCTAAATTTGTCAAAATGTTATATTGGAGTGTCATTTTAATAGTTTCATATATTTTTAAAACTTTTTCAATAAATTTGGAAACACAAGGAAAAACCCGGAATTGTAATTACACAAATCTTTTTTGCTTTAAAATTTTGCAGCTTGCACTAATTATACATTTAAAAGCTTTTGGTAAGATTGTGTATTTGATCATTTGCCTATATTCACGAGTTTTGTTAATAAATTTTATAATACAGGTGAGCGAAGAATTGATTCGTATATCGATTCTTTGGCATGAACAATGGTACGAGGGCTTGGAAGACGCCTCGAGGTTATGGTTTGGAGAGAAAAACATTAAGGGCATGTTTGCTGTGTTGGAACCTTTACATACTTTAATCGAGAAGGGCCCACAAACACTAAAAGAAACATCTTTTTCGCAAGTTTGCCCTATATTTTATATTGGCTGCTATTTTAGGCTTTTAAGTACTGAATGTGCTACCTAACCAATCGAACTTTTAAATTTTAATCAGTCAGGTTTTGATATAGCGTTTGGCATGCCTTTGTAGTATAACCAAGGTGTATAAATTTGATTTTTTAGGCATATGGTCGCGATCTTTTTGATGCAAAGGTTTGGTGTCAAAAGTACAAGCAAACCGGTAACGCTAAGGATTTATCTCAAGCTTGGGAGCTCTACTACTTAGTTTTCAAACGGCTCGCTAAAGATCTTCCCCAAATCAATAGTCTTCAGCTTCAACACGTCTCTCCCAAGTTGATGAGCTGCAAGGATCTTGAGTTGGCCGTCCCGGGGACCTATAAATTGAGCCCGCCTACGCCAAACGTTAGCTGTGGCTGGAAGAAGAAATCACATCACGCTTCCTCTTCCTCAAATTACCCCAGCTATGGTGGGAACACTGCTCTCAGTTGGGCCCCTCGCCCTATACCTAGCCCGATTCAGATATCTTTTGTTAAGATAGCCTCAATCCAGCCATACATACAAGTCATTAATTCAAAACAACGACCCAAAAAAATAAGGATAATAGGTTAATAATTTTTAAATGTACAATATTAATTACACAGCTCGACAAACAAATTTATAAGATATAGCTAACCTTAAAGACCACATCTGTCATTTCAGGGACTTTGAAATCTATTTACAGTTTCTTCTAATCTTTTATTTAACCAGCTATAATCATATTTAGTTTAAAAAACAAGATTTAAAAACAAAAAAAAATGTTAAAAGAAATTATTCAAAAACAGCTGAACTATTAGATTCTATCTTTAATAGTAACATTGTTTTTATTTCAAGTCCATTTATTGTGCTATATTTACATTGGGGTGCAATATATTATGTTGTATAAAATATAGATGTAAGAGTTGATATACCTAAAAGTTCTATTTCTCATTGTTTGGTATGAAAAATAGAATTTATTTTTGATTTTAATATTTGAAAAAATGAATATTTTAAGGTTTTTCGAGGTCGCAAAAACATTCACATGCCTAAACTGACCATTTTAAAGATTATTGTAGATCTAGTAAGTGGGCCGGGTTCAGATTATGATTCGGAAATGTAAAAATTATTAAGAAGGCCATCATGCAGATTACCTGTATTTAAACACTATTTTTAAGCTGAAATTTGTTAATCTGTATTAAACATGTAGAGTTACTTTTTTTTAATATTGGCAATATTGCATTTTTTGGACATTTAGATGCATATTGAGTTTATTTTAAACCGTCCTTTAGCAAGACCACTTTGATATTTATTATTACGAAATAATTATGTGGATTTTTTTAGGTGAAGACGGACTTGAATACACGTTTTTGTTAAAGGGACACGAAGATTTAAGGCAAGATGAGAGAGTGATGCAATTGTTTGGCCTTGTAAACACTTTCTTGAGGAATGATTCTGAAACCGTTCGCCGCAATTTGGTGTAATCCAATTTCAATTTGATAATATTCTTTAAATATATTTGATTCATATTCCAGTCAAACATTACGCTAATTGAGTCTTTAATTTTGTTTGAACAAGCATTAAATGAGTTTAAACGTATTTTGTCCCATTTGCAATTCATTTATTACGTTTTTTTTTTTATTTATTTTTTTATGCAAATGCCGCGAAATTGTTTAAAAATTACATGTTTTAAGGGGTCGGAATTTAAGGCTGGTATGTTTTTCAAAGGGCCAAATTATTTTTGCTAGTTTGAAAGTTTCAAATGAAAAACTAAAATTAGCAAGGGGTTACCAAATTTACACCTTCCTGTCGCCAATGCTGATATTTATATGTATTTACATATTTTAAAAAAGACCTGGGCCCGGCCTTATTTATACTTTCATATTAAATAAAAACAGGATCCAAAGGTACGCTGTTATACCATTAAACACCAATAGCGGTCTCATCAGTTGGGTTCCCCATTGCGATACCCTGCACACCTCGATCAAGGAGTACCGGGAAAGCCGAAAGGTTATGCTAAACATTGAACATAAAATTATGCTACGTATGGCTCCTGACTACGATAAACTTACATTACACCAAAAAACTGAAGTCTTTGAAAATGCCCTCACCACAAAAGGTTAGAATTTATCGATGTATGAATCCTCTTTATTCATAACACATATCGGCAAAATCTTCTATAAACAGAATAACTGTTTTTAATTGTATTTATATCGTCTTTTTAATTAACCGTTTTTTTGTAGTCTCTAAAGCATTCGTTTCTTTTTGGTCATTTCATTAATTAGATTGTTAATAGATTTTAATTTTTATATTAAAATGAATTGTGAATATTACACATTGTAAGATGCATGTTAAAATTTTGATTTCCGCAATAAAATGCTAAATATCAAAAAAATGGTCAATTAAAATGAAGGTAAACCAATTAAAAATTTTTCTTGAAAGAATTGTCAGAAATTTTTTATATCTTCTTTATTTAAATAGAAAATTAAACACACGATTGAGGATATTATCTAAAGATAGCAAAAAGATTGCAATATAAAATTTCAGGTCATTAAATGTAAATCCGGGCCGAGCTGTAAAAATACAAATTTTTGGCGGACCTAAGATATGCCAGGTGGGCCGGGCTGGAATATTCTGGGATGTTTTGCCTTGAATTTCGCTTTATAAATTTCGGAATTTAATAAATTTATAATTTACACTAAATGCTCAAAATCTTCGAATTAAGGGAAGTTGTGTGCATGCCAGGGCCAGACATATGTTATATAGAACACGTTAAAATAAACATCTACTATATAGGAGATGATCTCGGACGTATATTGTGGCTTAAGAGTCCACCAAATAGCCAGGATTGGTTTGAAAGACGAACAAACTTTACTCGAAGCTTAGCTCTCATGTCTGTCGTGGGCTACATTTTGGGACTCGGGGATCGGTAAATTCGCTTTATTTTCTCCTTTTATGATCCAATTTAACAATTGCCTTTTTTCAAAATCCAATTTTTCAACAATAAATAGCCAAGTATTTGAATTATGCTCCAATTTGAACATAACTTTAGACACCCCTCCAATTTGCTACTTGATAGGATAACTGGTAAAATTTTACATATTGATTTTGGGGATTGCTTTGAAGTGGCTATGGCTCGTGAAAAATTTCCCGAGAAGGTTCCGTTCCGATTGACTCGAATGTTGGTGAATGCCATGGAGGTTTGCATTAAATAGCTTAGGCCTAATTTTGCAAGAATGACCGCTTCGCATAAGTTGAGTAATTACAGTTTGTTGTAACATTATTAAGGGCACGTGCAAAGTGAGTTTTTATTTGTAAAATTTTCAAAATTTCAAAAAAATTTATTTTGTAATAAAACGCAAATTTTATAAATGTTGCCAAATTCAGTTTATGCACATAAAATGCTTTTTCTGAAATAAATAATTTTTATAAAATTTTGAAAAAAATAAAATTTTCGGAATTGGTAAAATTTTACGAAAATAAAAACTCACTTTGCACGGGCGCTAATGAAAATACATACAATATATATAGTTTGATATTTTTTAAAGAAAATTAAATCGGTACTATTTTGTTAGGAGTTATGGGTGCTTAATTTACTAAAATAGGCTTTATACGAGTTTTAATGTAGAGCATTAATATTAGGTCAAGGTTAATAAGCATTTTTTTCTAAAAAATGTATAGCAAACTATGTTACGTTAACTTATAATTTGCTCTGGCAGGTATCTGGTTTAGATGGGACGTTTAGAATGACTTGCGAACGCATTATGGAACTTTTGCAAATAAACCGTGATAGCGTTATGTCGGTACTCGAAGCTTTTGTCTATGACCCGCTTATCAATTGGAGACTTATTGCATGTTCGCCTTTTTAACTAAACATAATATTAACAATTAATTCGGCCAGTCCATGATAAGTTTTTCGGCCCAGTCCAACCCGTTAGATAATTTTTAATTTTAGCACTAGTATTTGGTTATTTATAAAATTCTAGGTGTGCTTGGTTTTTATTCAACAAAATTAAATAGTATTTTATTTTTTTTTTTGAATTAAGTTTATTTAAAATAGAGGAAAGTGTTAAAAGTTATGTTTTAATCCACAATAATCTATTGAACAAAAATATTATGTTTAGCCATGTCCAGTCTATAATTTAATCTACATAATATCTTTATTTGACCCACTAAGCCGGAAGGGGCCCATGGGACCAGTTAAAAATAATGTCTTACGATCTTAACCAGTTAGGTCAATTCGTACAGATTGTAATAAAATCAAGGGCGCCCAACTTTATTTTTTGAATTGAACTGATATTTTAGTATTTAATATGTAATAATTAATAACATATAGTACCATATAGCAAAAAAGATTATAGAATATTATGATTAAAATACTAAAATCGTATTAATCTGGTTTATGTTTTGTGTCTGTATGTGTTTTTTATGTATAATATCATTTAAATATACTCGTCTAAATCAAATTTTGAATAAGAAATTTAGATTTGGAGAAATAAAATTTTAGGTTGGGTAAGTTTGAACGGACTTTAAAATATGGTCCATATCTCACCGGGCAGATTCTTAGCAAAAAATCGGGTCGCCCTAAAAATTCCTGCTCGTGTATTTTTTTTTTGTTATAAAAATATTGAATAATATTTTTAGCCGAAGGCCAACCTGAATCGTTGAATTTGAAAGCTTTAGCCATCATTAAACGGGTCAAAGAGAAGCTCACTGGTAAATTTTGTCAATTATAATTTGATATCCTTGATTATTGCTAATAATAAAATTTGTTATATTGCTAATTAAATTTTTTGTTTAACTTTTCAGGGCGAGATTTCGATTCAAACGTTGCGTGTGATGTTAAAACACAAATTGATTTACTTATTAAACAAGCCACGTCTCATGAAAATTTATGCCAAATGTACATAGGATGGTAAGCTAAGTGTTTTTGGTGACATTTTTTTATAAACTTATAAAGCATGTCGAATAATCACAGGTCAACAATTTTTTGAGAGATATAAGTTAACTACAGAGATCAAACCTGCCATCTTAGGGAATATATCTGTTTAACGTTTTTCCTAATCAGACTTAGTTAGTCAGGTATAAACATTAAAAATTTAAAAAAAAGGTTAAAAAACCAAAAAGATTTAAAAACAAAAATAAATTGAATATTTATTTTTGCATATTTACAATAGTTAAACTGTTTAATTTAAACTTCAAAATATATTTTCATTAAAAACCGATAATATATCGTGTCGTATTTAAGTTTGGACGCGAAATATTTTGTATTATCTAAATGCCGATGTAAGAGCTTGATATATTAATAAAATTTTTTTTCCATTATTTGTGATTAAAAATATAAGTTACAAGGGATTATATGCAAAAAAGATTTTAAAAGTTTTCCTTTATAGGGTATATTTAGATCTGTCAATATGGTCAAAAAAGGCCATTCTTCGTTATAGACGGATCTAAGGAGCCAAACACGGAAGAAACTAAGAAAAACGAAAAACATATATGAGATTAGGCCATCATGGGGATGCATTTTTTTATGTTTTCATAATAATCTCGTTTCTGACATAAATATTTGTTGACCTGTGTAATTAAATCTTTGTTTCGACATAAAATTACTGCTACTGTTTTCCTCTATACAAATCCTTGTCCGTTTTTCTAATTTCCTTATTTATTACCAAAAATCGCAAAAGTTGTTTTTACGAGTCGGTGACTTAAATCCTAGTAAACAATTTATTGTTAGGCTACCTGTCCATTTAGTTTTAATTCTCTTGCTTATTAATTTTAATGATTTTGAAAATAAAAAGCTTATTATTTTTTAATGTTAAATCTCCCCCTTTTTTTGTACGAAAAACATTGTAAATGAGCTTTGAAAATAATATAAACTTAAAATGGAAAATTTGACTAAAATTTTAAAGGTCTTATCCCGTTTCTGTTATAAGCTGGTGAAATAGAGAACAATGAATGTATTAATTTTTAAGTGGATTGAGCGCATTTCGAAATAGTATCACTTTTATTCCAATCGAAGCGAGCGAAAAATTCTTTTTTTTTTTCAACATCATTTAGTTTTCTTATTTTAACAATTGATCTGAATAAATAGAGGTAATCTTTAATATTATCATCATAATTATATGTGAAAAGCGCCACATTTACTTTAGATTGCGCCATTGTAACGAGTCCTTATTGAGTAACAAAACAATAACAAAAATAAGCTAAATGTTATGTATATATAGTATATATGTTAAGTTATTTGGTTTGTCCTTAAGCCATGGTATAAATGGTTGCCTTGACGTTATATTGTGGTCTTAACATGTTACAACGAGGTTTTTAAAGTGATTTTTCTTGCTGATCGGAGTTAGAGTTTTTATCCCAATGCTTTGTTTTTTTTAAATAGACCAAAAAAAATGGCTATTTAGTTTTTTGTAAAAAATGGTTTAAAATACTTAATCAAAATTTTGTGATTAACTTTATGATCAAAAAAAAGGATTTTTACAAAAACCATTACTTTTTAATAAACGAAAAATGTTTCTACAAAAAAAGTTTTATTATTAATGAATGTTGCGTTAAAATATGGTTTCGACTTTTTTTGCCCAAAATACCCATAATGTAAAAATTTCATTTCTGACACTATATAACTTGAAATCTGAGGCATTGGCTAAAATTCTGAGTTTATGTTTGCAATCAGCACCAAAAACTTGTCAAAGAACAAAATTTTTAATACATTTAAGGTCGTCTTGTGTAAGAACAGATTTTTTTGGTATTTGAAAACTTTGTTCTATTTTAATATCTTTTTTCTGTTTTGTTTTTGATTAATCATTCTAACCCTGCTGTAGACAGTATGTCAAAAAATAGCAAAAATAACGTTTTTTGCGACCATTAGTCCAGACTAAAATATTAAAAACATTGGATTTTTTTTTATAAATCAATTAAATTTTATTTATAATATATATTAGATCATTTTGATTAGATTGATAAGATATTATATTGTGAGCTTTTTAAAATCTTTTTTTGAAACCATATGGTTAAAAAATAAGAGATAAATCTAAAAAAATTTATTAATATATTTATATTTAGAGGTTTAATTTAGTTATTTAAAAAAAAAATCTTTTTTTATTTTGAGTGTCAATGTAATCTTTGTCATTTTTTTTGACTATAGCAGGCTGTCTTGGATTATATAACTAAAAAAGAAAAAATACTTGCATAAACCTTTTTCAAACGTAGCAATTATTTTAAATTTTGTATCTAGCTGTTAATCTAATTAAATTAAATTTTTTATGAATATAAAATGTTATTAATACACAGGTGTCCTTTCTGGTAACATGTGTCCGGTGTTATGAAGATATGTATCCTTGCAACTAAACCTATATATATATTTATTATGCCTAATATATCTATTAATAAAGTTATTGTAAATCTATGTTAGTAAAAGATGGTTACGGTTTAATGAGTCCATGGGCCAGAATTTTGATTCAATATCTACAGTTTGAAAATTTCTTAACTGCAGCTGAATTTGATTAGAGGCTCTGGCGTGACCCAAGATATTTCGTTTTTTAATAAACAATAAATTTTGACAAATACAATTTTTAAAAGGAAACAAGAAAATATGAATTTTGTTAAATGAATTTTATTTTAAAATTATCAATAAAATACAGAGTGTAAATGAATACCCTTAATCGTGTGATAATAAATATTAGGCGCAATGACTATAATTAAATTTCGCGATTCAAAATATATCCATTTGTGTGAATATTTTAGCTTTTTAGATCCCATATCTATATTATTTAAAGAGAGGGTCGAGAAATTTGGTTAAAATATTAAGCACACCAAAATTTAAAACTTTTCATAACAAACGTCTAAAACATCATTCTCATAAATCAAACCGAAGGTATGGCCACATTAACTGTTAGGTTTAAGGTGGTTTATTTGTTTAAAAATAGAAATCATAAGTTTGTCTGAACCCGATCATTTTTTCTTAACACAATGTTCGTTTTCTCTTATTAAAGTTTAAGCGTTGTCAATTAAGTTTCGTTATTAAGCACATTGTTTTTGTTTAATAATTTGCTCACACCTCCGACCTAATATATTGCATTGTGCTCAAGACTAAAGAAGCCTCATTTAATTTATTTTTACTTTATAATCAATGCATTATACAACCTTATTTTATTCATGTCTTAATTAACATTGGGTTTTGTTTTGCTGTGTTGGGTGCAGTGAAATTGCTGTGCGGCGACGTCCTACCCCTGGAGTCTAAGATTAAGTGCGTCACTCCTCAAATACCATAATTGAAATGACTCGAAAATTTGCAACATCCGGGCAATGTAATTCTGGCAAAAACCGAAAGAATCATTCACCTATAAAAATTAATCCCCTTACCCAAAACTTAAAAAAGACGACATGCCTGTCATTTACCCTTTTAGCCCTATCGGGTACTATAAAATTATTATTATTGAGTGCTCAGACAAAATTTATAATGTCACAACGCAAACTTTAATGTTGGACACCTGGTCCTTTACAGGTAAAACAACCGTGTAAATATCAAGCAAGCATTTTATTTTCTAAAAGGGGTAAATCAAATTTTGTAAATCGATAACCGGCGTTTTTGGCCTGCTTAGGTATATGGTCAGGAGCAAAGCACCTTATCTTTGAGGGCACTTAATCATTATTTTAATTGGGGAAATAAATTAAATTGGGGGCTTAACTCCAAAATTTTTAGTAAAAAAATGTGGCATTTGGTTGATAGCCTTACCTTGAATCTCTCTACTAAATAACCATGTGATTTTATTAGCAAAGAATTTTTTGGGTGTTTAACATTATAATCATCAAATTTTCTTGGTAGCCTCATAAACTTTATACTAAATAGAGATTCAAGTCAAAACCCGAAAGTCCGACTGGTAAAATAGAGACTGAAATTTTATATCTTGTTTTGCCTTTTTTCTTAAATATTGTAAACGAACTGAAAATAAATTTATTATTACACGATGAAGGGTAACACACCTGCACTCTGTATTTGTTGATAGAATAAAAACAATTCCAGGTTTTATTTGAAAATACATATCGGGGGATCTACATTGAAATAGGGCGGACAGGGCCTAAGTTAATAATATGCCAAGCAAATTGGGCGGAAATATCACGGCCCGGTTTGAACTCTAATTACACTGGACAACAGAAAAAAACAACATAAACGATATTTACAGGTTTTTGTCTAGAATTTTTTGGAGATCATGATGGCGCTTTTAGTTTTTTTACTGATGCCTCCAAAAAATTTTAAAATGACCTCAAAGTCTAAGTGATTTTTGAATTTTAAAGAAAATTAAAAAAATTGGGCCGTTTGATAGATTATAGTCTCACGCATCTAATTATGAAAAAATTAATTTTTGCTTTATTAGAACTCGAGTTATTTAAATCTAAAAACTTTATAAAATGTTATTTTTAAGTTCAATAAACTTTTACACTCAACACACTGATCTGCCCCTTATCTGCTCCTTACGCTTCTATTACCTTGATTTTTTTATACACTCTCTTTTATGATTATTTTTTTACCCGCCGCATTCTCACGTTTGATAAAATCATATACTCTGCATTTAGGCATAAAGTCTGTTTGGCTTCTGTTTGGCCTAATAGTAATATACCAGCGTCGCTTGAATATTTCTAATAAATTGGGAGTTAGGTTAATATTAGGTTGGTATTATGGTCACCTTAGTCTTAGGGCTTTATGTTTAGGGTCAGGGTTGGTGTTAGAATTAAAGGGTAAGGGTAAAATTAGGGTTAGTGTTAAAATTAATTTAGGGTTAGGGTAAAATTAGGGTTAGTGTTACGTAAGTTTTAGTGTGACAGAAGGATATAGAATTTCGCTTTTACGTATGACAGCAAATTTTCGATTTATGAGCTAACTACAGAGATCCAACCTACCATCTTAGGGATTTTCAAATCCTTTTACCGTTTTTCAAATCAAGATTTCAAGACAAATTTTTGCATATTTACAACAGTTAAATTGTCAAATATTTTAAATAATATTTTTATAACATATCGTGTCGTAGTTTGGACGATAAAAATTCTGTATTAACTAAATGCTGATGTAAGTGGTAGATATTATAATAAATTTTATTTCTCATTATTTGAGAGGATAATTATAAGTTACAAGAAATGGTTATATGAAAAAAAGAGTCTCGAATTTCTAAGGGTCTCGAGATCGCAAAATCTGTCAATTTGGTAAAAAAAAAAGGCCATTTTTTGATATGGACGGATCTAAAGAGCCGAAGGCGGTAAAAACAACTGATTGTAATTTAGTTTTTTTCTTTTTCAAGAAAAGCTATTTTGTTATGACTTGTTCTGTTAAGAAATGACGGGCAATATGTGCATAGATTTAAATTTTTCATTTTTGGTCTATAAATTATTAAGCATCATTTTTATAAGAAAAAGTCAATATGTTAGGTTTTAAGCATTATTTTCACAATTCAGAATTATCTAATTTTTAACCAAATTTACAAAATCTCATAGGGATATGCTGGAGTGAATTTTATATTGCACAATACAGGTCTAATCATTTAGATTCTACAAACAATACGATTTTCTCCCCCGTTTTTCGTTTTTTCTTACCAACTGCTTCCAGACTGTCATAAACATTCAAAACTGATAAAAAATACCAAAAGTGACACTTTTTGCTACCTAAAGACTTAAAGATCAAAAATATCATAAGGAGGGTATTTATGTTTTTTTAACTATCATTTACTTTGAAGTCAAAAAGTGTCTTTTTTGGCATTTTTATAATATAGCCAAAATTTTATATGAAAGCAAGAGTATACGGGGAATCATGTAATATGTGGTACAAAAAAAAATATCAATCATGCCTAATTTAAATCCAATTTGGGGCCCAAGGTCGGATTCTGTAGACCAGTGTAATGTGTCCAGTTTCCAATAAAGCATAGTCATTAATAAAATATGGTATCATTAAGTCATGACCAAGTTAATAGCATGTACAGATAAATTAACTTTTCATTTAACCTTGTTCATTTGCATATGTAAACAATGAATTGAATGAGAGTTTATATCGGTCTTTAAAAGTGTAATAAAACAAAACGTCTTTGTGTGAGAAGAGGGCAACATTATGATGAGCACAACATAAATTGTTGGATATTTTATAATATTTGTTATTCTTTAATGCAGGTGCAAAGTGAGTTTTTAATTTTGTAAAATTTCAAAATTCAAAATTTTTATTTTGTAATAAAACGCAAATTTTTGAATAGTTGCAAAATTTAGTCTATGCACATTAAATGCTTTTTCAGAAATAAATTTTTTTTAAATTAGTTTTTAGAATTTTTAAAATATAACGAAAATTAAAATCACTTTGCACGTGGCATTGTGTAATAACTAAACGCCTTATAGGTGAAAGCCTACATTTTAATTAATTTATTGTATGTTATGTTTATTATGTTATGATTAATATTATCAATGTTTTGGCCATGCCAGATTCTATCTTTTCCAATTGGGGGGAGGGCGGGGCAAAAAAACTCATGGGGGGGGGGGGGGGGGCAGAAAAAAATTCTTCGGCGACAGAATTAGCCGTGACCTTCGGTAACGGCAAAAATATAAATGTATATCAATTGAATCCATGTTCAAACTTTTTATTATTAAAAATGTGGCCTCACAACTCGACGTTGAAGAGCCAAATAATAAACTTATAGAAAAAATGTTAAATAAATTAGAAAACGCATCTTTGTAATCAAATAAAAATATAACAAAATCATCAGTAACACATTCTTGTAATTATTAAGTTTTTTTATTAAAAAATTTTTTGCTACGTCAATTTCTTTAGATAATGAATTTTTATATTACTTATTTTTAAAAGAGGCTCTAATTTATTTATAAATAAAAAAAACAATATTCAAATATAGAAAATCTAAAGATTCTAAATAAATATTATCGATAAAAAATCTATTATTTAAAGAATTATTAAATAAATCAATAATGTTAAAATAAATACTTTTAATTTATCATTAATATTTAAATTATTCTCACTTATGAGTAGAAAATAAATAAAAAGCAAAAAAATCTTTAGGTTTAGTTTTCTTTTGTTTATAAATAAATTATTGTCATTTAAAAAAGTATTATACATATCAAAACAGTTTTTAAATAAATCATTTGTGTTGGCAAAAGATTGAAGTTTTGATATAAATATTTAACATATATATATCAATATATTTCCATTCTAGCTTTTATATATTTAGTCAAGGACAACTGTTAGCCGCCAGGACCAAATATGTACCTGACAATTAAGGTTAAAACATGAAATCTAAAACAGTTAACATAGAAAAGGCCATAGGACAATTAAACAATCTTTACCAACAACGCCATTATATTAAACTACTTAAAAGGCCATAATAATTAACTACTAAAAAGGCCATAATACTAAAAGGTCATAATATTTAAATTAATACAAATTTAGCAAACACCAACATTGGTAGCCGGGACCAAATATATACAATAGATAATTAAGGTTAAAATATGAAATCTAAAACAGTTAACAAGAAAAGGCCATAGGACATTTAAACAATCAATTACCAACAAGGCCATTATATTAAACTACTTAAAAGGCCATAATAATTAACTACTAAATAGGCCATATTACTAAAAGGTCATAATAATTAAATTAATACAATTTTAGCAAACACCAACAATTTGTATTTTATAATTGCTTAATTTTTAACAAACAATGGTGTATCAAATCAAAAGATTTAGAAACCTAAATCATTTTGCAGTGAAATTGATCATTAATTATTTTTAACTAATAAAATAATTATTCAAATGATAAATACAAAAACATAAATTGATGATTATAAATATGGCCAAAAAACCCCGATGCTTCGGCCGTGTGACCTGAAGATAAAAAAAACTTTTTTATTTTTAATGTTTAAAAGAGTAATATTTTTATGTATTTTTTTTTAAAAAACAATGGCGTCGTAGTGACCACATAAACAATGGGGTAACAGCCGGGGATGGTCCCGCATTAAATTCCTGGATTGCATCATGTTAAAATTTATGAAGGGAAGAAAAAATATCATAAAAATTTTTTCCTTGACTCATAATTTTAGGACAATCTACAACAAGATGCATTCGGTGGTTAAAGCGGTGATTATACGGGACATGGTGTCCATCCATTTTGCTTAGAAATACTTGAACACAACCTTTTTCCCTGGACATTACGTTCGCCCCATCGTAGCATTGTGCAATCAGGATCTTTGGTTCTAGATTATATTCTAACAAAAGTTGACAAGTGAGAAATTCATTGGCATCAGATTTATGAATTGCTTTCACAAATATACAGCTTTCTGTAACATCGTATTTTTCTATATATCTATTAACAACAAAAATATTTTCTGTGTTAGTTAGATCTCTTTAGCGGATGAGAAGTGTTGATTAAATGAAAACACTTTAAAAAAAGTAAATATTAATAATAATTTTTAGATATTTTTGGGAGAGCAAAATTAATTTTATGGGGGTGGGCAAAAATAAAATAATACGTATTTTTGGGGGAGGTGGGGGGGGGGGCAATCAAAACCTTTGGGGGGGGCAATCCCCCTCTAAAAGGGGTCTAGAATTGTGCCTGGTTTTGGCTACAATAATATGTAGGATCCCATAATAATGTTGAGATATTTACATAATAGTATATTTTAAAGCTAATCGTATTGGTGTTCCTGAAGGTTTGACTGCTATGCATCAGTTTTTTCCAAGAAACTAAAAAAAAATTTTAAGTTAGGTATGTTCTAATCTCATTTTTTAATATTAGCTATTAACCCGCAAATGCTAGGGTGAGATATTTGTATAGCGATTGCTACAGTGGGGTCCATACGAACCCCAATTTTAAACCTCTTTAAACTTCAAGAGTTTAAACCCGCGAATGGCAGGGCGAAAAATTTGTAACTCGAATGCTTCAGTGTGGTCAATACGGACCCCAATTATAAACCTCTATAACTTCAAGAGTTTTATAGTGAACTTTATTTTTTTATTATTTTGAAGAAAAATACGAGTTCTTTAATTACAAACTAATATAAAATATTATTAATGTAAATCTTAAATTTTATTTAATGGCATATGCAAAGTGAGTTTTTATTTTCGTGAAATTTTCAAAATTTTAAAAAATTTTATTTTGTAATAAAACGCAAATTTTAAAAAAGTTGCCAAATTTAGTCTATGCGCATAAAATGCTTTTTTCTAAAATATAAATTTAAAAAAAAAAATTTTTAAATTTTCAGAATTTTAAAATTATACAAAAATAAAAACTTACATTGCACGTGCCCTTACACAACCTAAAAAAAATCTGAAAAATGGGAATTTTTTATTTTTCTATATTCCATTAAATAAATCTTGTCATTCAACTTAAGGATCAATATTGTCAAATAGTGTTTTTAGGTCTAGCAGAACATTTTTAGAATTCATGAATAAAAAAAGATTTAAGTAAAAAATATATTTGGCTATTATTCACCTTTAACCCGCGAATGCTAGTGTGAGAAAATGGTAACGCGGATGATACAGGGGTGTCCATAGGGACCCCAGTTTTGACCTCTATAACTTCAATAGTTATTAAGCTATGAACCTTAAAAATTTTGAAAAAAACACGTGCTCTTTATTATAAATTAACATAAGTTATTATTAATGTATGTCATTTTAACACTAAATAGAAAAAATCTGAAAAATGGGAATTTTTCAATTTTCTATATTCCATTTGATACATCTTGTTAATCAACTAAATTTATGAATATTATCAATTAAATTGTTTTTTAGGTCTAGTAGTACATTCTAAGGATTTATGAAAAATATTAAGAAATAAAATATTATTTTTGGCTTATTCAAAAACTAGATATTTCATATCATTATTATACATATAAACATTTTATATACTTAATAAGTAAATTTTGAAAAAAAACTAAAAAAAAAGGTTGCAATTTTTAAATTTTAATTTTCTTTGGGGCAATATCATGGTTTTCAACATTGAAATTGACAACGTAGGGTCCATACGGACAATGGCACAACCGTGAATTTTATAAAAACATAAAAGAATTTATCTCCATGATGGCCTTATCTAATATATTTCCCTTTTCATAGTTTCTTCCGGCTTCGGCTCCTTACATCCATCCATATCGAAAAATGGCCTTTTTTACCAAATTGTCAAATCGAGAATATCCTAAAAAGAAAAAATTTTAGAATTTTTTTTTTCATATAAATAATCCTTGTAACTTATATTTTTCATCTAAAAAAATGAGAAATATAGTTTAGTCTATCAAGCCCTTACATCAGCATTTAGATAATAAAAAATATTCCGCTACGACACGATATATAATCGTTTTTACAAACTTTTATTTAAAGTTTTAATTAAATAGTTTGGCTGTTGTAAATTTTCTAAAAAAAAATTTCAATTTATTTTTGTTTTTTAATCTTTTTTATTTTTTTGACATTTATTATAAAATTTTCAATGTTTTTAGCTGACTAACTAAGTTTGATCTGAAAAAATGGTAAACGGATTTAAAAATCCTTAAGTAGGTATGTTTGCGTAATTAGCTCATTACTCTCAAAAATTTGTTGACCTATGTTATATGATTAAGAAAAAAATCTCAAAAAGGCTGCTAATATATAATAAAGATATTCAAATTTAAAATGTGCGGTTCATATGGACCCAGAGTGCCAATCGCGGGTAAATACGAGATAGTTTAAAATATAAAAATTTGTTCTTATCATTAATATTAAATGGCAACATTGGAGTAGTAGAGGGGGGGGGGGGGGGGGGGGATGAAACCCCCCCCCCCCCCCCCCCAACCCCCCCCAAGCATGCCATATCCCCACCCAAATTAAAAAATTTTAGTGCATATCCCCCCCCCTCAACTAAAATACCAATTAAATTACATTTAAAATATGTAGCATTTATATAAAAGCATATTCCATTAATATTTGTTGTGTACTTGAATATAACCATTTTTATTATATAAATTCATTACATAATTGTATCATTAATATAAAAATTTATTGCATATAATTTATCAATAATATAAATTTCTTAATACCATATATGTTTGTTTATATAAACATTACTTATAAAAGTCCTTAATGATTACTCAAATTTTAAAAAATCAAAATTAAGTAACAATCACAATCAGTAGATTTTAAACTAAAACATTATGGCACAACCGAAGGTCGTGCCTGCACTATGCCGCCAAAGGCGGCAATTTTTTTTTTGAACCCCCCCCCCCCCCCCCCCCCCCCACCAAGCTTTACAACTTGCTACGCCCTTGAATGGCAAATTATATACTTAATATGTTGAACTATTTTAAAAATACCTAGAAAATAAGGTTGCAATTTTTTACGAATCGCGGGTTAAATAGAGCTATCAACTTTAATTTGTTAGTTTGAAGAAATATACGTGTTCTTTTATTATAAACTAATATAAGTTATTATTAATATATATTACAATTTTATTTACAAATTAGAAAAAATTTATATAATTAAGATATTTATTTTATTACATTAAATTAATCATGTCAATAAACTACATGTATAAATATTATTGATTAAGTCGTGTTTTCAGGTCTGGGACAATTTTTTAGAAAAGATTTATCAAAAGACTTATGAAATAAAAAAATTAAGAAAGATTTATTATAAAACTTATGGAATAAAAAATTATTTTTGCTACTTTTTACCTTAAAAACTAGATATATAAAGAAAAAAAATAATTTTTTATAATAATTATACAATACGAGCATTTTATATACTTAATATGTAAAACTATTTTAAATACCTATATTATAAGTTGCAACTATTAGTTTAAATTTTTATTTAAGTAATATGTTTTCAACATTAAAATTGAGAGGTGGGATCCATAAGGACCCTAATAGAATTATTAATTTTAAACAAATTTTATCCAAATTAATTTCTAAAAATGTTTATTAAATATTAAAAAAAAGTTACAAAACTTTGGCTTAAAATATATAATTTTTGAAGATATTCAAAATTTAGCTTCCATAAAAACTTTGCACCGGTCTGTGGTAGTTATACGA
>JAUIRJ010000378.1:0-18281 GCA_030555515.1 Acutogordius australiensis | reverse complement strand
TTAAAATATGGGTACTCTGCACTCTCATATAAAATCGACGCCATTTTGTACCATGTGATTACGATTTCTGTGCTTTTTCTTTTAATAACTATCGACCTTTAAAATTATTTTGTAATCATATACCATTATCTTAAATTTGAAATATGTAAATAAATTAATACCAAAAAAAGTGGAATTTTTAAAAATGTGATATGTTAAGTGACTTATCTTTGCAAAAGAAGACATTAAATTAAATTTATATTACAAATTAGGCATTTTCAATTTTGTTTATTATTCTTGCCGTATTTTCCAAGGGCTCATTGCTTAAATATGTCATTCAGCATTAGAGATCAAATTTATTTACCCGGCCCCCGCCCGCCTGAAAAACGGACCGGGCGGGTGGGTACTACATTACTAAAAATGTTTTCTGGCTGAGCCAAAAGTACACAATAAAAAATTTTAACTTTAATCTTTGATACAATATTGAAAAAACTAATGGATCATTAATTGTCAATTTATTTATAATGAGACATAATCAAATTTGATATTTTTTAATATATTTATTTTTAAGCTTGAATCGCGTCCTAACCACAAATTTAATAATAATTTTCTTAAAAAAAAATATCTTATCAAATTATAGGTATTAAAAGGATTTAAAAGTATTTTAGAGTTAAAGTTTAAAGGGTGCGTTCAGAGTTGAATCATTTTTACAAAATATTTAAAAAATGTGGAAAATCTAGAAATTAAAAAAAAATTTAAATTTTGTGAAAACTTTTACTTTAAGAATATTGTTTTAAGGCTAAAAAATAAGGCGAATTTTTGTTAAAGTGCGTTAGAAAGCAAAATCTAAAATTTATATTTTTGAAAAACTGATTGAACTTTGAACGCGCCTCTAATGCACATGACACAATTTCATTAGAGCGTGTCTGTATTATAATTTTTTCAAAAAAAATTATAGCATTTATAATTGGCAGCTCCGAGAATGGCAATTGCCTTAATTTAATTAAGGCTGGGAATATATTTGAATTAAAACGAAATAAGGTTAGCCTAAAGAAAATTTTATCACGGTATAAATATATTCTCATTACTCAATAAAAAATTTTAAAAATTAATTATGTTATTTTGGACAAAAATTTTGTATTCCTCGCCCATCCCTAGCAAGCATAATTCCCTTTGAGCAATATATTCCCGGTTGCTCCATCAAACAGATAAAAGGCGAAACAGTTGCCGAAAATGGCTTTTAACTCTTCAGTTCCACTGATCTCGTATGAGGCTGGGTGAGTCGGACCTGAGGGGTTTGTCTGGTCGTATGTTATTGCATCGGAGCTTATGGTCACTTGGATGTTTTGGTGATTTGTAAATATACGAAAACTATATAGTAATATTTTTTAGAAATTTAAAATAAAAATAAGTTTGTATTAAAATATTTGATCCTAATATTTTATTTTACAAAAAGTAATCGTTATAAACATGGTAGGTTAATCAAAATATTCATGCACAAATTTATAAGAGTTAGTATTATATTTTTAGCTCAATCTCATGATGATCCTAATCCATCTGTTTAAATTTTTTTTGATATTTGCAAAACCCAGCTTATTAGTATTAGACCATGTCGTAATATTTCTATATTCTAGCCAAAAAAATCATTACATATAGCGTAGAATTAATTTGCCATTCGGTTAACTCAATTGAAATCTATTTTTTAAAAAATTGGTTTAATACATTTCAAGATTTTATTTACTTAGACCTAGTGGAAGGAAACGGTGAGACACTTTTTCAAATAAAAATTTTTATTTACTGGTTTTTCAAATATAATAGTAACCCACTAAATTACCTTCTAATTTTAGTTGAACTTGTCAAATTTTATGCCCAGCATTTTAAATTGTAAACAAAAAATGACTGTCGTTTTATTTTTTTGAAAAATTAATAACAAATGTATTGGGTATAGATTATATACTTTATTGTTAAACAGTTAATTATACTATCATTTTAAATGTATAATGTATACTGGGTGCTGCGGACTGAACTCCTATAATTAAAAAAATACGATTTTTTTGCCGTTTTATCGAATTGTAGGGAAAATAATTCAAACTAGACACAAAAAAATAAGCATTTATCGTAAAAGGCATTTTAAAAAAATAATTTCTAACATATTTTTTGAGATAAATTTTTGTCATAATTAAACGAATTTGCGTAAAATTTGTTAAAGGAGTGTATCGTTATGTAACTTTTAAAATTAACACAATGGTTTTAACATTCGATAAAAATGAGTTTTTAAAGCGTTAACAGCATTTAGATGACCCCAAAACATATGTATTTATGTTCTTTTTTTGGATAAATGAAAACGTAATAAGCCGCAATTTAAAAAAATAAATTATAAAAAGCGCCCTTAGGGTCTAAACCTTGACTTTTATTTCGATTATTAAAAACCAACGATATCAGATTAACTTATTAACTACGGATTGGACATTTTCAAGTTAATTTGGTACGTTAGGCTAAGGTGACAATATGTTAAAATTAAATGTTTTAATTACTTATTCATATGATCGTAAAGTGGGTATTTGGTTGTTAGTTTAAGTTGTACCGGGAGTTTAGGCAATTCTCGCGAATTACAGTAGCGTTGAAAATTACGTTCCAATACCTTTAATGTGCTATAAAGATTAGGAAATTCGAGGCCTAAGGCTTCTCCAACTCCAGGATTCGTCCTTCGACCCCGTTTCACGAAAAAGAAAAGATGTGCCGCCCCGAAGTGGTAGACCGTAAAATTAATGGCTTCGTCTTGATACTGACATCGGCTATAATCAATTACAGAAAAGGCTGTAAATTTTTAATATATTTAAAAAAACATTGATCAAATGTATATTATTTCTACATCGACAAATCAATGAGTGAAATAAGGAAATATGACACTTGGGCAATATAAAATTTAGGTATAGTTCCGTTTGGCCAAATTTGGCAATTTGACCAGATTTTGCGACTTCATGAATATCTAAAGAGAAAGCATTAAAAAAAAATTATTAATATTAAAATTACCTAAAACTTATATTTTTTATCCTAATTGAGTAAAATTTTTAAGAATATCAAACGTATTGCATCCATATTTTGGTACCCAACCTAAATAGGACACAATATAAAATCGGCTATGAAATAAAAATATTATTTAATTTTAGTTTAACAGTTTAGTTGTTTTAAATATAGAAATAATTTTTTTAAAATTCATTTTTTTTTTAATTTTTTCAAATTTTCATCGTTCAAAGCTGGCTTATAAAGTTTGATTGAAAAACGGTTAATGGATTGAATCCTTAAGATAGCAGGGGTCTCTGAATTTTGAACTCTCAATAAATTGTTAATCCGTGTTATAAAGAGCATGTTAAAAGTGAACTTTGATTTATTTATGCAAAAAAAATGCGAGAAGAAAAAGGCCGTCAAAGTTGTATTTCGACGATATATGCCCTTTTAAAACTTAAAGGAAAAGAACTAAATCATTACTTATACTATATTACTGGTTTAGATCAATAGATGCAAAATATCACAATATTTAACTACAAGTCTCTATAGTTAAAAATAACTGACTTAAATGGTGCCTAACACTGAAAATGTATTTAGTTAAAACTCTAAAATGTTAAAAGTAATCGTTTTCTGACAGAGCCCAGATTGCAAGAAAAGCTAAATTTGAGTCAAATACATCGCTTTGCTAGGTACATGCTCAAATCGGTAGCTAGCGTTCACAGGTTGACGGACGTTGAGAAGCATATTTTTCTGAATGCCCATAGGTGAATACATGATTGCTTTTCCTGAGGAAAGTTTTCCAAACGTAGCAGATTCAAACACGGCCATATCCATTTGTACCAAGTATTCATTAAATTCGTGAACTGACGCCCGGTCGGGATAGGGAAAATAAAAGGGCGTTTGCAAAAGCACCGTGCCGTTCAATGATATTATTGCAAATATTAGGGTGATGATATTGGTTTTACCTATACGAATATAAGATAAATGAGTCAAAAGCAAAGGTTATAATACTTGAAGAGCTCAAACTCAGTTATGGCCCGGATACTTTGTGTCAGCCCTTATCAAGGATTCTAAGAGCCAAATTGCATAATTTGGGGGCCGACAGTGATTATGAAATTTGAGGCAATACTGTTGGTCGCAATTTTCACTAAGAAAAGGATTTTTTATATATGTGCAATCAACTTTTTGTAGAAGGGCGCCTAAAATAAATTTTTCTTCAAAATGGGTAACCTTTCGGTCCTAAACTTAAATAACAATCTGTATTAACGATGTACCCCACTTTGAATAGACACCTGGTTAATGATCAAAAATGCCCTTTCCATTTAAGTTTAGCTTAGAATAATTAACCATAGGCATAACCATGATTTTTATTGTTTTTAAACGCTTCCTTAAAAATCAACAAATATTACATTGCTCGCGTTTTTCTTCATTTATAGCCCAAAATGCTAATTGAAATAAAATTGAACGTTAGAATTTACATATGCAATATAATCTAAAAAAATTAAATTAAGCCATAGTGCATAACTAATTGTAATTAATTCTCAAAAATATATTTAAGGTAATAGCCAAACAGTTTCACATACAGCTAAGAGCCGTAAATATTTCCTGCTTCCCCCCCCCCTTAGGTCGAAATCGAATATAATTGTATTTTTAAATTTATGTTGTCTATAAACACTATACTTCATATTGTAAGTTGTAATGTGTAACACATAATTTTATTAGCCCAGCTAAAACTAATTTTTATGTTACATTTATTTATTAAAAAAATAAACTAGACCGAGCTATTTGCAAAATCAGCTGACAGACAGAGACAATAATTGAAAAGCAGCTGATGGTATGGGCTAGGCTAGGTCGGAACCAGACCTCCGACCCGAAATCACAAATTCGAATAAAGATGGGAGGTCAGAAAATTCGGCCTACCCTCCGCACTTTTTGTCAAATTTTTATATGCCCGAACCTTAATGCTTCGGCAAAAGCATCTCCAGCTAAACAAGAGATTTTTTTTCTTTGCTCTAATATCTAATTAATGCAATATTATACAAACTAATCATGAATCTAATCAGGTTAACTCTATGTTTAATATTTATAAAAAAAACTTGATGCTTAAAGTAATTTAAAAATTATTAAGCTTAGCAGAATACAATTTCTATATTTTATGTTTAAAAAATTATGGCAATACTTGATGACATTGTGAAAGGAATTAGCCGGATTCCTAATATTAGTTGTATTTATTCATATAAAAATACCAAAAATCGTATAGGTGTTAAACAATATAAATAATTAGTTCTTTGAGGTTTGTTTACAATTTAATTCAAAACTTTTTGTATTTAAATTACCACGAAAGTTTAATTAAATTTTAGCTAAAAATATTTGACTATAATATATCACCAAGAATGTATTGTAATTTGGAACAATGTATTTTTATAATTTAATTATCTCTCTCAAACAATGTTAAAAGCTCGCATTTCCAGGAAAATATCTTTTTTCATTTTATTAATTCTATCATATGTACGCACCAAAAATCTCGTTCCTCAGTCGTATTCATTAATTTAAGTATCTAATAAGGTGCAAAGAGCTAAGAGCCATATGCTAAAAGTGGAAGAGTCAACTTGGCCCTAATCTTTGGAGGGTTTGTTAAAACGTTCAATCTGATTGACTTACCAATAAATAATTTTGCGACCTTTGCCCCGTCCTCGGGTGTTTGCAGGGAGCGCGATAAGCTAAATAAATTTTAATCTTACGTTTTTAGAGACACTCCACTAGGGTCTCAAACATCCCTCTTCAAAACAGGTTGCCATGTTAAAGAGGGTCTGTTGAAGCATCAATACAAATGGTTTTTTCTCAAAAAAATTTAATAAACGAAATTAAATGCGGAGGCATAATTTATTTTTATCCTTGTTATTTCTGTCAGTTAGAACGCAATGAAAAAGCTGGTACTGTTCCGAGTTCTTAGGATAATTTTGAAAGAGCTGGAACTAAGTTCTTGGAAGTACCGACGAGTTCCCAAATATCGGAACTCGAGTTCCATTTTATTTTTATAATTAAACAATTACTAGACAGATAAAAAAGATATATTACACATTGCACATATAATTTATTGACATTGCACATATAATTTATTAAACTATATAAAATGGAAACATTTATTTATCAAGCTTAAAAATTCATTCCAACAAAGAATATCATTCAAAATTTCATCCTTAAGTCGATTCCTTTGGGAATCTAAAATAAGGCTTAAATAGGAAAATAATCTTTCAACACTCACCTCGGTCAAGGGGACCGATACAACAATTAAAGCTAAGTTTCCTAGTAGCGGAAACTCAACCTTGTTGGCTACCCACCAGCTTCTAATATTTTTATCCGCCTTAAACCTCAAATTTTTCGTATTTTAAAATTTCTATATCTAATTGCTCATATATTAGAGGGCAGTTGAGGTCATCGTGTTTATAAAATGTTTCTTCGTCTCTTAAAATTTATCCTCTAATAATGAAAATTGATCTGTTGACATATTTCCAGAAGATTTTAAAATAATTTCTTCCTCGTGATTTACTGAATCATTTCTTTTTGAAGAGATAATGCTTTTTGATTGAACTATTTTCAGAAACTTTTTGGCTTTTTTCGCATTTATTATTATTTAATTTAAAGTAGAATCTTTTTATCTAAAAACAGCCCACAATTGACTATGTCATTATCTAAAAAACTGGGATTTTCTTTGTTCAATAAAATGCAAAAGGGATAAGAAGAATCGGTTGAATGGGTCTTTAACACGGCTTTGCGAAATAGTATTTTGTAAAATTGCAGATGTCTAAAGTTTGTGCCTGAAGGTGTTTCATTAAAATTGCGGCGGGCCTAGTGTTTCGACTAATCTTTGACATATGCAAATATCATTGGAAACTTCCAACTCATTTAAAATATTTTTGTGATTATCAAGAAACGGTCGTAGTTTGAGCAATCTTTCAATGCAGGTGTGGTCAATTCCATCTCACCTGATGCATAAGTATTGATTGAGGAAGATTTTGAGATTTTAACATTGCTTTGATAAAATAGGCCTTTTAACTTGTGTAGTGATACGCTGCCTTCGTTGCCAAAATTATTTCAGGTGTGCTGACTAGAAATGAATTAACTGCTAATTGAACCGCGTGTGCAGCAAAGTTGAGATCAATGATGATTGATAGGTTAATCATATATTTCACAAACCTCGTAAGAATCCTCTATAAATTTAATCATCTTCATCTTGTAACATTCCTTGTAATAAGATCAAAGATGTCAATTTTTCACTTATTTCAAGCTCCATAAATTTATTTAATCAAGCTTTCATATTGCTGTAATGTGTCTGAGTTATCTGATAATATTTAAGTTTCATTTATATTGTAATTTTAAAAAACAGTTTCTTTAAGCCATTTGAAAATATTAGCTGCATTCGTGCTGGTCATCATAGACCTCTTTGCATTCTAGTAATCTGACTTGAATTTTATCCATATGGATGTATTGGTAATTCATAGCTAAAAGTGCAAATTTATTTAAAAAAATTCGAATAAAAAAGTTTCACACTAAGTAACCAAATCACAATTGAATTTAACTTTTTAAAAGCTTTTAAACATATTTTCTCTTTTCCTCATTATCTGATTAAACTTTATCTACTTTTAAATGCATAGTTAATTAATCGTTTTCCTTGTACTTAAATGAGAAAAATGTAAACAATGTTCATAAAAATGGATTTTGTATTTAATTCTTTTTAAAAGAATTAATATTTAGATTATTTTAGAAAATAAAAACCGACTTGCCTATTCTATAAAAATTGATTAAAACAAAATTATAAATATTTTAGAATTTTTTAGAATTAATACATTCTTAAAAAACTGGTTTTTGGCTTAATTTGTCTAAATTTCTTAGTTTGTATAACTAAATAATTTTAAAATTTAAAAATAATTAAATATTTATATTAAAAAATGTACTAAAAGTAATGTGAAAAGTAATTTACCATAGAAGGATCTGGTTTGCAACATTTGCAAAATCAAATTTTATGCTTAGTATTTTATGTTTGATATCATCAATTAAAGTTGTTCGGATATATTTGGCCTTTTCTTCAACTTCATTTCTAACATTACTAGGATTAATCTGTTTAAAATTAGTTCCTGATGGGCTTGCTTTATTTAAGATTCTAATCATGGCATCATCTTAAAATAGTTCAAAATGGTCTCGCCATGAACAGTAACCAACCTCCACGCAATCTTCCATAAATGGATTTTTCACAGAGTTACTGCCAGATTTCTGTCTGCCTAAATTTGGTTTGAGTCGTATTTTTGGATTTTTCTTTTCTTTCTGTAACAGTTGAAAACCTTTTCATATTCTGCTTTATGTACACGACTTTGAGTGGTTTTAAGGTTGGACAGTAAATTTCTTAAAATATTAAATAGAATTAATTACCGTTATATAGGTTGTTTTATTTGACGACTTGCACAAAGTACAGTGATATTGGTCATTAACAAGTTGAGAGTTCATAAAATTTATAAATTCCGCTGAATTTCATGGTATGCCAGAATTTATTCAAAATTTGAAAACTTAAAAATGCCGGAAAATTCTATGGAATGTATGAACAAAATGTTACGTTAACAAATATAATTTTAGAGGCTTTAGTGCAATCAAATAATAATTTAAACAATAAATGGGAGTTTTTTATTCAAATTTTATATATTTTTATGAAAAATATTAATGTTAATGCGCTTTTTATTCAATTAAAAAAGTTTTAATTTTAGGTATTTTTTAAATAAATCGTGAAGTCCTCGAGCGGAACTCGAAAACTGTTCCACGAGTTCAATCACCCTAGTACTTAGTCTCCGAGTTCCGAGTCCCATTTCAAAAAAAAGACGAGTTCTTCGAAAGTTCCGAGTTCGGAGTTCTGGAACTAGTTCCAATCCTTGTTTATAATACTTAGCATTTAAAATATTTGGGTTTTAAAGCCTAGGTGGTTGGAGAAGAGGGGAGATTTAAATTGGTTCAAATATACAAACTGATTTGGGGTTATGGTACATGATTTAGCAACCCATTTTTGTAAGGCAAATGACTATAACATAACAACGGGCCTCGCATAAAATTTATATACTGTGACTGGTCTAGTAACGACATGCGAAAACACTTACGCCATTTTAGGAAACTTCTGACAAGTAATATTTCATCAAATATTAAAATAATTTTATAGAAACAGACATTAAGTATGGTTCAAACTCTATCCCTCCAATTTTTTTAAATCTTAAGGTGGAAATTATTACAAATCATAATTTGATATATACAGAAAGAAATTTTGTAATGTTTTTTAAGTACCTAGTTGGAAAGAATTCATATCTTTAAAAACATAAGAGCGTATATTTTTTATTTAATAAATAGCATTTACAATATTTCATGTAATATATTAAATAACAAATTTAAATAAATTATTATCTAGATTTTAATAAAAACCTTAAAATCTACTATCTGACATTAAAATAGTTTTTTGATATGAAATCTTGCATTAGAAACTTTTAGCCTATGTGGCTGTAAGCTGCTTCGATGGCAAAATGGTAAACTTCACTTCGGTGTTTGAAACTTATTTTGGGATCCAAAAATATTTGAGAGTTTGTGAGTTTGCTCGCCCTAGCGTAATGTCGTTTTCTAGTCTCTTATAATAGATACATCGCTTTCTTTACCTAGCAAGTGGGTCACTTATCTTCCAATGGCAAAATGTCAAAGGGTGTAAAAACCCTTTAAACCCCAGACCATTTGATGCCATGAAGTTACTCACTCATAAGATTGGTCAAGATTTCAAAAAAATCGATAATACAAGTGTCATTTGATTAAGTCGTTAATTTCATATGTTTTAGATATAATTTTCGCTAATGGTTATTTTAGGATACAGGCTCTAATAAATTGAGGCATATTAATGGTTGATGATGGGTAAAATGAAATAGACAGCGTTTGGGATTGTTAACACGCAAGTTTGCCTTTTAACAGTATATTTCCGGTTCCGGCATAAAATAGGTAAAAGGTGAAACAATCTCCAAAGGTCGCCTTCAACTCTTCAGTTCCACGGACCTCGTATGCGATTGGGCTAATCGGCCCAAGTGGGTTCGTTTGTTCGTATTTAATTACATTGGAGTTTGCAATCAGGTGGATCTTTTGATAGTTCTGATATGGGCCGAGACTATATAGAATTGAAAAAATTATTTTTTTAAAGTTATTTTGAAGATGGTAGAAAAAATATATAATTTTTGAGTTAACAAACTAGACCTATAAGGGTTTCAGAGGCAAACAAATTTAGTGAGAGGACATTTTTTAAGATTCTTACAGATGAAAGGCAATTGGGGGTGGATGAATTGTATTATATAAACTCCCATCCAAATTAAATTATATCACAGGTTAACAAATATCAAGCAAAAATAAGTTTATGAAAACATAAAAGTAAATATTTCCCATTATAGCCTTATCTTTCTTTCCATTCCTTTTTAAATTACAGATTCCATATATTTGAAGAATTTTTTTATAAACCCTTGTAACTTATATTTATCATCTCAAATAATGAGAAATAAAATCTTCTAGTATATCAAGATTTTTCAGCATTTAGATAAAACATAATATTTCGCATCAAAACTTAAATACGACACGATATATTACGGTTTTTAATTAATATATTAATTTAAATTTAATAGCTTAGCTATTGTAAATATGCAAAAAAAAAAAATTAATATATTTTTGTTTTTGAATTTTTGTTTTTTGACATTTTTTAATTTTCATTCTATAGCTGACTTACTAAGTTTGATTAAAAAAAACGGTAATCGGATTTGAAGATTCCTAAGATGGCAAGTTTGATCTCTGTAGTTAGCTCATAACTCTCATGTATTGCATTTTAATATTATAATAAAAAGCAATCAAGAGCATAAAAAAGGAGAATAAATATAACGTAATCAAGTAGCTTATAGTTAATTTAGAAAAAAAAAATATTTGTACTCCCGATTGATCGTAAAAACGGGATATTATCTTTCTATTTTCCCGAACGTAAAGTCCAAGAAGGGGATTATTGGAAAAACAAATATAAAATTTTAGATAAGGCCATTAGTTGAGTGCATATGTAATTTGTAGACCTGTGTAATGTATCACACAAGACAACAAAATTAAAGAGGTTGCTAGATTAAAAATTTAGCGTGAATAATACAGCCATCAGGCCTAATATTGCTCTTTTTTTCCGTTTTTCCGCCATATTTAATACATCGGAATACATCAAATTCGAAATGCGGGAAAACTCAAAGCGTCGCAATATACTATAATGCCCAAGAATTCGGTAAAGTTTAAAAGCCATACTTATTGAGATGATTGTAAAGCGGATATTGTGCGGTTAGATTTAAGGCGGGTAATTCTTTTTGCAAGTCACATACACGATGAAAATATATTTCCTTGTCCGTGAGTATGCTAAAGAGATCAGGGAATTCGAGGCCCAAAGTCTCGCCAGCTCCTGGGTTTGAAGGTTTGCCAGATTTTATTACCAGGTACACGGTGGCCTCCAAATAGTAGATCGTGTAATTTAGCGTACCCTTTATATATTGAGCTCGGCTAATTTTTAAATAAAATTTCAATTTAAATACCATATCTGAATATGCGCTAGATAACAAATTATGATTTTGAGGTTTGATAAGTAATAACACCCAATTACTATCTGTTTTACTAAATTTTTCAGTTATATTTGAATCTTTCTCATATTTTGTATTATCAGCTTTCAAAATCGTGGAAATGCCAATAGCGTCATATACGAGCTTTATGCAAAAGCCAAAAATTAATAAAAATATGCATTCTATAAATGCAGTTTAAAATTTACATAGATTATGATTTAGTTTTATGATTAAAAATAGAAAAAATAAAAAAATTTGTTTTTGTGGGCAACATTGTCTTGCCTACTTAAGTTTTCAGTATATTTTGTTGTCTGTAACTGATTATAAAACTAATCAGGATTGACTTTATAAATTATTAATAAATATATATTTATAAATTAATATTATATAAAGATTAAAAATGTTTGTTTACACTGCAAATATGACTGATAAACCGGAACAAAAATATATAAAGAACAATTATAAAATTTTTTTCTCATATTTCATAAAATTAAGCAATTAGACGACCATAGAGAGTTGTTTCAGAATGTTAAAAGTTTTATAAAAAAAAGTTTTTTTCAACCTTTATAAAATCATAAGGCTAATTCTTTTTCTAATGAATGTACGATACAAACAATTTTTATATATCTCGCTTCATTTTGAGGGCACGTGCAAAGTGAGTTTTTATTTTCGTAAAATTTTGAAAATTCAAAAATTTATTTTTTTTCAAAATTTTTTAAAAAATATTTTATTTCAGAAAAAGCAATTTATGTGAATATACTAGATTTGACAACTTTTTAAAAATTTGCGTTTTATTACAAATTTTTTTTTTTTTTCAAAATTTTAAAAATTTTACGAAAATAAAAACTCACTTTGCACGTGCCCTAAAATAAATTAAATTTTAGAAATGAAACTAGTAAACGCCTTAAACATGCATAAAAGAGAAAAGACAATGCCATTAATTCTGGTCGATTAGATTTAATATTGTTCACTTTTTCTTACATTAATATGTAATGAAGATGGCCACTAATGATTAAGAAATTTTTAAGAGGTCCATTGGTATGATACATAAAGCCAATTTGTTTCCCAAAAACCTTTTTTTTTCTTTAAAAACCTTACCCCATATAATTAAAATTTAATTTTCACGATACATCTAATCGTCAAACCAAAATGTCATTTGGGGTTAATTTAGAGCATAGATTTATTATTTTTTTTTAATGAAAATAAAATAAACCGGAACCACGAAAGCTGGCACGATCCGCTATCGACGCCCCTAAACAAACTATTTTTAAGCGGCAAAAACGAATATTTTTCCCTTATTTTAGTAAAAGGCTATGTTATCAACTAAAAGTCAGGCGTCCCATGTTGCCCCTGTGGACGGAGGACCGGCTTTGCACGAACGAGGAATAACATAAATAATATTTACGCTGCATTGCAGGCGCTCTGGATGAATCTGTAGCTCACGTCCGAAGGTCTTTGATCTTTTAGAAGAACCAAATTTTGGCGAATTCCCATGGGTGAATACATTAGGATGCTACCTGGGGTAGGTTTGCCAAACGTCGCGCTTTCAAACGCCGCCAGATCCATTTGTCTCACGTATTCTTCGTAATGGTGCTGGGTTGGATTAAGATATGGGATTTGAATCTTATCCGTGATTACATATGCCAACAGCATGTCGTTTATCGCGTTCGCAATGGCCATTGATAAGAGAATCTTTTGGTAATTACCTGAAGTGAAAGTTTTTTAGTCAAATATGAATTTTGCATTTTTTGGTGTTAGAATTTTTAAATTTTTTTTTTACAATTTTGAAATTAGTATTAGCCGCAGCTTAAGGACTATGCAAACTAAAATTGGAAAAATAATTTGATTTTTTCATTCATACATTATTAGATAAGATAGCTTTCAAGAGATGTAGGGCAAGGGGGCATTTTTTAGCAGGTGAATGACTCTGGCCTTCGACTTTTGCCAGAGTTGTAAAGCCTGCATGCTATAATATTCCGGAGAGTGCGGCGCCATTTCGATGGATATTATGGTATTGGGGGAGAGACGCGCTTAATCCTATTGACCCAAGGGGTTAAGAACGTCCGCATAGCAATTTCAATGCTCCTCACCCAAAAAAAATCTAGTAACGGGTCAAATTGCCAATTTTTCGTAAATAAAAATTATTTGCTACACGCATTCTAAAAAATATATATGATGATTTATAGGCCCTTAATTTTTTTTTTCCATTTTCGCAAACTGCGATAGCAGCTTATGCAAAAATTTGTATTAAATTTAAAAAAAAATATGTGAGCAAGTGGTGAAATGTTAAAAGTAGATGAATTATGCATGATTGTGAGACTATACTTACTTGATTGCATTAATATGAATTCCTTTAGGATATCAAAATTTTAGAATATAATACAAATTGATATTTAACAAACTATTTATACTTTTCAAAAATTGACCATGACTCTTTAGTCAAGTATTTCACTAATCTAAGAAATGTTAGGATAATTTAGGACGTATTTTAAGATGCAAACATTTTTCGAATATTTCAATTTTCATATCTTTTACAAATATCATAAAATTTTTATAGAGATCATTTGCTTCAAAAGAATCCAAATTTTATGTTTTAATGTTGGATTAGATATACAACATACTAGCCAATAGTATTATTTACATAAGATTAGTAATGCTCAAAATTCTTTATTATTTGTACAAAGGCGTATTCATTTGAGTAATTTTTTTATCTAATTTTTGGTCCAAATTATGTATGATATTAGGGCACAGAATAAGTTTAATTTTGAAATTACAAAATATATTTTATCATTTTTTCTAATTTTTTATATAAATACTTACCTCATAATTAATATGTGATCTTCCATTTAGCTTTTGTACAAACGAAATTTATTGAAATATGAACTAATATTGAGTTTATGCGCTAAATCTGATTTCCCGAAAGCAAAATTTTTTTAAAAAAATTTATTCTAATCATGCCCTTTAGGTTATTTATTCATATTATTTTTTTTATTTAATTGCTGCTCTTATTTTTACGAAAAGTTACCTATTTTGATCAAGCACAGAAAATAATACTGGAATAAAATTTTTTGAAAAAATTATGAGAGTAATAAAATATCAAAAGTTTAATATTTGACGTTCAAAATTTGTTAAAATACAACATCACCTTAAAATTATAAAAAAGCTACACAATTTGACAATATATTTTTTTTGCAATTTATAAATTGTGTCTACATCACGTTAAAAAAATGACTCAAAAATAGAATAATTCAATTCTTTTCTAAGGTCAATCTAAACTAAGTGTTGTAAAAAAAATAACAAATTAATTTAGACAAATCAAATCAAGCTGAAAATAGTGACGTATTTTGCGTATTTTAAGGGTACTCAATTTCAAAAAAATGTTTGATTAATATAACTATAATTCTTAACCATAAACGTGTACCTTTAGCTTATCTACTATACAATTTTCAAACTCAATTTTTCTTTGCTACGCTAGATCTCGGAGATGGTTTGTAGTTGAGCGACGTGTGAGGTGTGGTTTTGTAGGGTAGGTTGAGAAGGTGTGCGGAAAGATAGTTAGGAAGCGATCGAGACTTCCGGTGGGTGTGAAAAACCTAACTTTGAAAAGTTTTTTCGAGCAGTAGCGATAAAATAAAATCGTTTGTTGAAAAGGTGCCTAGGAATGTCGAGTTTGTATTTTTATCCTCTAGGAAGTTTTATTTTTTGTTTAAACGACGAAATTCTCTCAGCGCTTTAAATGGTAAGGTTTTATTTTGAAATTTTTTTAGGTTAATTATTATAATATTGCCCACGTTTTTAGAAAATTTCGAGATTTTATCAGCTTCTGTTACCGAGATATTTAAGGTTAAACAGGGGATTATAATTTGAACTTTACACTCGGGATCGGTTTGACAAAAATTCTGACTACAGATTTTTCTTAAATTTTTATCGAATCATAGTAGTATAGTCCTTTACCTTTTCTCAAAATTTCAGACTCTTTTAGCCCATAGGAGCCGAGTTAGCGGCCCGGTACCGAAAGGTACATAAATTTACCTTTTGAGATTTCGGTTTTAAAGAGTAGTTAATAAATATTTTTTAAACGTCCTTATCCATAATATATGTAAGCAAGTTAGGTCCTTAAAATTTATGCAAATTGAAGCTCTTCAGCTATAGCGGTGTGAAAGACCTAGGGCGCCAAACCCTGGAAATCATGTTGCTCTGTACGAATTAAATTAACACACAAGAAGGTCGCCAAAACGATCAAAATTTGTCTTATCCTATTCCTTAATGATAGTTTTATCGTGGTATAAGTGATTGACATAGCTACTTTATTTGTTTTGCTAAGATTGGGCCATATATTTTCAGGTACAAAAATACACCTATAAGCAGGCAATACCTAAAAGTTAAATTTTATTTATAATACATATATATTCTATTTGAAATGTTTATATTAATTTATTATATTAACCAAAGTGGTCCGGGCCCGGACCCCCTTTGTTTAGTAAAATAATATTATACTGAATAATTGTACCTTAAGACAACTTCCTTAATTAAGAGGGTAAGCAAAATATTATGTAAGATATATAAAAAATTTTGATATATTTCATTGTAATTGTTTTTATAAAACAAATACTTGTTTCAAAAATAAGACATATTTATAAATTAATAGAAAAGCAATAATAATAATTTTTATTATTTAAAATAAAAATAAATATATGTATATATAAATTTTATTTATAGTTATAATTAAAAAAATATATATTAAATCAATATAATATTAATGGATTTAAAAAATATTTTCTTTTTTTCTTTTTTTGAATTTAATATTAAACATATGTTAATTATTTCTTTCTTATAAACCACCCAACACACCACTCAACTATATACCGTCTCCGAGATCTAGCGTAGCAAAGGAAAATCGAGTTTGAAAATTAAATAGTAGATGATATAGGAATTTCAAGTAAACTTAATGATATTTTTTAGGAATTTAAAGACATTAAAGATGCATTTGATAATGTCTATAACATGAACTAAGATATTATTATTTAGTTTATAATTTTATATAGGAAGATCATGTCAAGTAACTTATATAGCGAGGCTGCCATGGTTATATTGGCTGATAGTAATATAATAATATTTAATAATAGGTTTTTACTGTTATGAATTCAGAAACCTCCATTGACATAGCAACTTCCTCATCTTGGAATAAGGAGGAAAAATACTCATACGATTTACTCCCAGATGCAAGATCTGCATGTAATGAGCCCCGGAATTGGCTTAATCTTATTATGCCTAAATATATGATTTGTGCCCTTATAAGCCGTACAACTTTATCGGTCAAACTGTCGACCCCGTACATTTGAAGGTATGTTTAGATTTTTGTTTTTTAACAATTAACTTAAATCATTTAGCATAAATTTTAGGATCTTTGAGTCTTGATTTGTCGGAAATTCATTCAGAGTTAGTTTTTGGATTTAATACTGATTTTTTTGGGCTGTATTTGCTTTAATTTTCATAGGAAAGTATATAGGAATAATTATTTTCTTTTAACTTCAGATCTTTGATATGATGATATTTGCTACCAAATAGGTTTCTATTTAGGGATTTATATGTTACTATTTTATTTTATTGAATTAAGATTTAGTCTGAATTAGTACTTGAATTTGTAATTGGAATAATTAGTTATTAAAGCTTTTGGTATATTTTGATTATGTCAGATTTAATTTTATTTGGAATTTAATTTTTTATACATGTTTTTTTTTAATTTTTATGTATATTTTAAAAAAAACTTTTTAAATATTTGATATTTTTTCAATTTTATTTGATTAATTCAATTTTACTTAAAATTTAATTCTTTTTAAAAAAAATTTTTCATTTTTCATGAATTTTTTTTAAAATTTTAATAAATTTTTTTATTATTTCATAATTTTTATGAATTACTTTGAAAAAAATTTCAATTTTATTTGGAATTTAATTCTTTAGACAAATTTTTTTTAATTTTTATGTATATTTTAAAAAAAGCTTTTTAAATATTTGATATTTATGAATTTTTATTTAAATTTTTCAATTTTATTTGATTAATTTTTTTTAAGACTGATCGTGTACACAGCCTATCAGTTTACTTAAAATGTCGTGTACACAGCCAATCAGTTTAATTAAAATGTCAAGTTGCCCGGGCGGAGCCGGGCCACATGGGCTAGTATATATATATATATGAAGAATAATGTTTAAAACTTTATGACTATTTAAGTGTTATGGCCTTGAAAATTTTTACTTCTTAAATTTATTTTTAATAAAACTTTGTGAAAATGTTTAACCACATCTAGAGACAAAATCTATGCGTTTGTTGCAACTCTTTTTGGTGATCTATAGAATTTATTTTAAAATAAACATATAATCTCTTTTTTTGTCAATTTTTTTTTATATTCTAAATTACATTTTTAAATTATGGAACACGTAATTCTCATTTATATTTTTATTAAAACTTATTTTGAACTCTATTCCTTCCTGAGATATAGGAGTTTTAATAGGAAAATTGGAGCTTATCACAAAGTCCCACATTCCTGTACCTTTTTTTTTACTCTTACCCAACCGCAGATTAATATTTAAACAAACCTATATAATTGCTTAAAAAGAACTTTCTAATATTAAATCATAAAACAATCTATATAATTCACT
>JAUIRJ010000377.1:0-18289 GCA_030555515.1 Acutogordius australiensis | reverse complement strand
CGTATATATAATAAAAGTGTGTAAAACATGCATATAACTATGGCATTGTCCTTTTAAGTCATTAAAATTGATTAACAATTTTTTTGCCTTTAACGTTGCAAGAAATTTTAGTTGGACGAATTATAGCCAGATTTGTTTATCTCTTAACTCGTGATTAGCACTGTGGAATGCATATAAAACCTTTTTAAATTTTAAATATCTTCAAAAATATTAAAAATTATTGGCCAAAAAATTGTGACTTTTTTAATATATAATAAACAAAATTAGTAATTTATATTTGGTCTAAATCTAATAAAAAAAATTAAAAATTAGAAATTCTATTCCGTATAGACCCCATACCAGGCCCGATTTAAGCTTTTTCTATTTGGGGTGGCAAAAAAAACGCTTGGGGTAGCAGTAAAAAGGTCACGGCATAATTATAATATTGCAATACATGTAATTTTTTTTTATTGTTATCAATTAATTGTAGTTATAGAGAATTGCCTTTTATTTTATTATTATTTGCACACTAATATTATTTGCGTATAAAAAAGATATACGATACCGATTGTGTTATTTAATGAACTATTATATATGCACTTGACTATGATATATAAAAATATGATATATATGATTGTTTGAATTAATGGATTATATAAAAAGATAGTTTTTAAAAAATGTATGATTTAGATTGAAGATTTTTGTGTAAAAAATATATGAATAATCATGGATTTTATATGACTAGTAATTATTATGTGTAAAAAATAATATATAAGAAAAAAATAAATTAAAAAAAAAACAACATCTATGAAAAAATACTACCATGTCTAAATGAGGCAAGTAATAATTTGCTGATTAGTCAATAGGAGAATTATTTTAATCAAGCAATTGGAAACTGCCGGTTTTTTGAGTATATTTAATGTTTTTGGGGTGGCAAATCAAATTTTTTTTTGGGGTGGCAATCATTATCATTTGGGGTGGCAATGCCACCCAAAAAGGGGTCTAGCGTCGTGCCTGCCCCATACTTTTAATTTAAATGTTAAAAACCCTGATATAACCTTAAATTTAAACCTAAATATTACAACCTTATTTTCTAGCTATTTTTTAAATAGTTTATCATGTTAAGTATATAAAATGTTTATATTGTCATGATATAAATTATTTTTACTTAATATCTAGTTTATGGTCAATAAGAGCCAAAATTAATTTTTGGTTTTAAAATATTTTTTTTTCTTGAAACTTTTTAAAATTGTTCTACTAGACTTAAAAAAGATTTGATCAATAAAATTAAAACATTTAGGTTATTGTCGAGATTGAATATAATGTAGAAAAATAAATATTTCCATTTTTCAAATTTTTTTCCATTTTGGGTTAAATAAAATTTACAATAAAACTTATAGATTACAATTAAAGGGTAAGTAATTTTTTTTCAAAATTATTAAATATAAAGTTCATAGCTTACAAACTCTTAAATTTATAGACGGTCAAAATGGGGTATGGACCTGTAGCATTCGCGTTACAAATTTCTCATCCTAGCATTCGCGGGTTTAGTTGTTTATTATTTAATTATCTTTACAACAAATTTGTATATATATCTTTTATTTCCAAGTGAAATAAACTAGATTTTTGTCGTAAAAATTAATTATTGACCAACAATTTTAATATAAAATAGATTAATACTGTCAAGTTAAACAACCCTACGAAATGAGAGGCAAAAATAATTTTTAAGAAAAGGCTGCGGCTATTACTTCTATCAAAATTGTAAAAAAAAAAATATTAAAATAAAAAAAATTTTAGCTGCTAATATCAAAAATGAGAAGGTTTTTTGGTATTAGGATATGCCTAACAAAATATTTTTAAAAAAAAATTTCAAAAATTTTAAGAATTTTAATTTTAAATTTTTTTTCACACTAGCCGCCTTAATGTTATTCAAATGCGTACGATTTTTTTTCGTCAAAACTTTTTTTCTACTAGCCGCAGCCAAAGTTGCATAAAAGTTAATAAGTTTCATATAAGTTTTAAAAAGTTATATTAATATAGAAATAGCCTAAACAGTACTTTGGCGAATAAGTAAACTGAATGCATTTTTTATAATAATGCTTTTTTATTAGGGCGCGTTTAAACTCATTTCATTTTTTTAAAAAATTTCAAAATTTTTACCTTTTGACATTGAACGCTTTTTTACAAAAAGTCGCCAATTTTTGTTATTAGCATTTAAATAGTTTTTCTGTAAAAAAAAAATTCAAAAAATTTAATTTAAAATTTAAAAAAAAAAATAAAATGAGTCTGAACGCGCCCATACAAAAATAACGTTTTTTTTATTTAATTATTTTGTCTTTTTTATTAACTAGCGATTAGCTGTGTGGTCCTTATCCCAGCACATCTTGAATTTTGAATATCTTCAAAAATATTATATATTACACAGGTCAACAAATATTTATGTCATAAACGTGAATTTTATGAAAACATAAAAGAAGCATCCCCATGATGGCCTAATCTCATATATTTTTTGTTTTTCTTATTTTCTTCCGTCTTTGGTTCCTTAGATCCGTCTATAACGAAAAATGGCCTTTTTTGACTAAATTGACAGATCTAAATATACCCTAAAAAGAAAAAATTTGAATTTTTGCATATTAAAATCCCTTGTAACTTATATTTTTAATCACAAATAACGGAAAATTTTTTTATTAATCAAGCTCTTACATCGGCATTTAGGTAATACAAAATATTTCGCGTCCAAACTTAAATACGACACGATATATTGTCGTTTTTTAATGAAAATATTATTTAAAAAATTAATTTAACAGTTTAA
The DNA here is from genome assembly GCA_030555515.1 of Acutogordius australiensis. Lineage (NCBI taxonomy): Eukaryota > Metazoa > Nematomorpha > Gordioida > Gordea > Gordiidae > Acutogordius > Acutogordius australiensis. The sequence continues at coordinate 15,498 of JAUIRJ010000377.1, read as the reverse complement.
CTATTGTGAATATGTAAAAATAAAATTTCAATTTATTTTTGTTTATGAATCTTTTAGTTTTTTAACCCTTTTTCTAATCCCATGTTTATAACTGACTAACTAAGTTTGATTAGGAAAAATCGGTAAACGGATTTGAGATTTCCTAAGATGGCAGGTTTGATCTATGTAGTTAACTCATAACTCCCAAAAAATTGTTGACCTGTGTTATGGACTAAATTTTTGTGACTTTTTTCTTAAATATATAATAAACAAAACTAGTAATTTAAGTTTGGTCTAAGACTAATAACAAATTTTTTTTAGAATTTAAAAAATCTTAATTTCGTTGAAAACCATGTTATTGCCTCAATTTAAATTTAATTTTACATAATTGTAACTTTATATTCTCGCTATTTTTTTAAATAATATCAATTATTAAGTATACAAAATGTTTGTATTGTATAATAATGTTATGAATTATTTTATCCTCTTCAAAATATCTAGTTTTTATGGTAAATAGTAGCCAAAAACAATTTTTTTATATCAAAATATTTTTTTTCCGTGAAACTCTCTAAATATGTTCTAATAGACGTTCAAACACGATTTGATCTATAATATTGATACATTTAATTTATTGACATGATTTATCTAATGTAATATAGATAAATAAAAAATTTCAGTTTTTTAGATTTTTTTCTATTTTGTTTCAAATAAAATTTGAAATATTCATTAATAATAACATATGAGTCTATAATTAAAAAGAACGTATTTCTCTTCAAAATAATTAAAAAATAAAGATCATAGCTTAAAAACTCTTAAAGTTATAAAGGTATAAAATTTGGGTAGACCCCACCATAGCATTCGCATTACAAATTTCTCACCCTACCATTAGCGGGTTAAAAAATATAAAAATGATTAATTTAAATTTATAAATTTCTAGACTAAAATTGCTTATATTTAGTCCATAATTCGAAAAAAAACTCTTTTTCTGCATTTGAGTTAGTATAAACTGCCCACTTACATTCTCCATATTGGATGCAGCAATTTTATTGGACGAAAAGTTATAAACAGGGATCAAGAAATAGATTTAATGATGATTTATTATATGATCGATATATAGTAAAAAACAAGATATCCTATTTGAATATGAATCCTCATAATACACTCTAGTTGGGTATAACATTTTGCAGTTGGGATTCGCATAGGATCTCAATTTGCATCCTAACATCACTTGTCACCTTTTTTTGGTCTAATCTCCCACCTGAAGTTGATCCGGGGGATGGCGTATACAGAATGAGTCGCGTCGCTTATCCTTCGCAACTTTAGTTGGGCTCGGAAACTAAGATAGACCTGCGAGGGCCTCGGCTTCCACTGATCCGCATGTTTACGGATTGTTTTCCATTGTCATGTACGCCATAGGAGTAGAGACCTGTCTCCGCTAATTCTCAATCTCGCCATCCCTTTTTTCATTTGATTTGAGATTTTTCACCGAGAGACGGGATATGCAATCAGCGATGTTTGTTTTATTCAGTTCGTAAGCGATATCATAGTCAGATGCTGAGGTTTTTTATATCCATCTAAGTAACCGCGTACTAGTTACAAAGTCTAAGTATTTTTTAGGGCCATTATTCGTCAGTCGTTTAGTATACGTCGATCATTTAGTATTCGTCGGTCATTTAGAATTCGTCGGTCGTTAAGGACCGTTAATCGTCAGGTCGTTAAAGACCTTAAAACGTTCAATTGTTGAGGACCCTTAATCGTTCGGTCGTTGAAGACCATTATCGTCAGGTCGAGGACCATAAATCGTTCGGTCGTCGACATCATCGTCAAGACATTTAGTACCAATATTCGTTCGGTCTTATCGTCGTTTAGAACCATTATGTTCGGTCGTTATGGACCATTATTGTCAGGTAATTTAGGACCATTTTTGACGCAATGGTACAGCCGCCTTCTGTTTTTAAGTGTCTATATGATTACTTTGGTTTACAGGCAAAATTTAGTTTTTTTGATCTGATATTAGGCAAAACTCTAATCCAAACTAACTTCCATTCTCGTTGACGTAAAGAGATCCTCACTCTTCCCCGATTTTTTAGTGGGGACTATAAACCTCCTCATCATCCTTGGCGCGTGGATCGCCCATTAGTATATCCTAGTTAATGACGATATTGATGTTCCTATTTGCTGTTTTTGTTATTGAGAGTTTGATTTGTTGTTTTTGTTACTAATTAAAAGTAGACAAAACTGAATTTATAATGGGGGGAGGAGATATATATAGGTTGGGGGGGGGGGGGGGGGGGGGGGGGGGGTTAAATGTCTGATTTTAAAACACCTACTTTTGGTGGATAGTCCCATGATTATTTTGCAAATCATAATGCCGCAGCTACTAGGCGCTTGCATAATCTACCTCCTATTTTATCGCCTGAGAATTTTAAACCCATTTTGCCAGCTATGAGGTATGTTAAAATGCGTCTCATACTAACACTCGCTTAATTTTAGTCCGATAGCAAAGATGATTGGATCTTATTCAGACTTTGTGCATGATTGAGACATTCGGTTGTTATTAGATCCGTTATCACTTAAGTTAGTTCTCGCTACCACTATTCCTGTTATTACGTATTGTAATATTTCGCTGCTCTAATTGTTTTTATAGCTTTTAGAGGGACTTCACACACAATCTATTTAGGATGTGAAACAAAACCCTGATATTTTTTGATTACGCACATCTTTTTTTTCAACGGTTTCCTTCAATATTATTCGCTGTTTTGAGTTAATCCATCCGATAACCAGAGCTGGGAAAAAACCCATTTTTGGGCGAAACTCATTTTTTCATTTTTGGACATTAAGAAAAAAGTAAGGGTTTTAGTTATAACCAAAAAATGTTTACAAAGTTTTAGATTTTCTGCTTATATTTTCTATTTATAAGTGGATTTTTTTTAAACCGTCATAAAATTTTTGAAAAACAAAAATATGATTAACCAAAAAATGGATTTACCAGCTCTGCCAATAACAACGGCTCAAAATTAAAAATTTACTTATGGTGCATCAATTCTATTGCATAATTAACGTGCTAAGTTGACTAATATAAAGTTTATAATTAAAGGACTATTAGGCAAGCGTGCCATCTTAGCCGAAGACAACGTAAGAGGATCATGACGAAAGTATAATAATCAGGCCTTAGTGATAGGTCTGGCCCAGTAATGCTGGGGAACGGTTACAACATTTATATTCCTTCGCAATATATTCATGAATCAGATATAAATATTATTATAGGAAGCGAGGCAGCTTTGAATGACAGTGCTGAAGCGATGAAAATTGCCAAATTTGAAGAGTTAACAATTAAAAGGTTAATGTAATAAATATACGATTTTAAAACTGTCATATAACACAGGTTAACAATTTTTTGAGATTAGTTAGTTACAGAGATCAAACCTGCCATCTTAGGGATTATCAAATCCGTTTACCGTTTTTCTAATCAAACTTAGTTAGTCAGATATAAACATTGAAAATTTTAGAAAAAAGATTAATAAACCAAGAAAGATTCAAAAATAAAAATAAATTGAAATTTTATTTTTGTATATTTACAATAGTTAAAATGTTGAATTTAAACTTCAAATAATATTTTCATTAAACCGATAATATATCGTGCCGTCTTTAAGTTTGGACGCGAAATATTTTGTATTATCTAAATGCCCATGTAAGAGCTTGATATATTAATAAAATTTTTTTTCCATTATTTTTGATTAAAAATATAAGTTACAAGGGATTTTAATATGCAAAAAAGATTTTTATATTTTTCTTTTTAGTGTATATTTAGATCTGCCAATTTGGTCAAAAAAAGTCATTGTTCGTTATAAACGATCTAAGCAGCCAAAGACAGAAGAAACTAAGAAAAACGAAAAACATTGAGATAAGGCAATCATGGGGATGCATTCTTATATTTTCATAACAATCACGTTTCTGACATAAATATTTGTTGATAATAATTCAATATTATGGCGGGCGAAAAAACATTCAGCGATGCTAACAATTGCAACAGAAAAATGGTCGATGGACCTTCTCTTAACAATACTGTTGTAATACTCTTAACTTAATTGCCCTTTCTTTATATCGACTACACAACTTATTAAATATTAAAATATTTATTCACAAGTAAAATTCTTTTATTCATATAAATGCAACATAAAATATATTAATTTCATAATATGATAATCTATGGTGTGGCGCCGATTACCGGCGCCACTAACAATACTATTTTTTGTGGTTAAAATATATTTTGCAAATTTCTAACTTTTATATAAGAATTTGTAAAACTAAAAAAAATCAATATTTTTTAATAAATATTAACTTTTCTCGTGATCACGACACCTCCATTGGCTTCCTAAAAAAAGAAATTCTTTTTAGATAAACTTAACTTTTTTTTATTTAATCCTAATAACTTAAACCTCTTTTTTACTTCTTATTATTCAAGTCCCTTTTTTTTATTTACCCTTATTTCTTAGACTTTAACCTTTTTCTTTATTTTTAGTTACTCACAACTATTTTACCTTTTTACTTTCATTTTTGTGATCCTAATCTTTGGTGGTCTCTCTTTTAAAATTTTAATTACTGGGTTACACTTTTATCTGTTTTTTCAACCCGGCCTAAAAGTTATTCCAAATAATTTTAGTTTACCTAAAATTTTCATCTTTTTACTTTTACCTATATGGGTGGTTATTTATTTATGCCTTAAGCATTTTCATTTCAGCTATCCTAAATTAAAAATTTTATTTTAATTTGGCAGCCATCCTAAATTAAAAATTTCATTTTAATTTGGACAAAATATAACCACGCCTCTAACTTATTTCTTACTTTTTTTTATGGATGTTTTTATAAAACGACGGCTTTGGCCATACAAATTTTATCTTAATTCATCAAGCCACTGCTCTTTATTTTTATAAATTTATAGACCTATCTATCAATTAACAACCTTCTGGCAATTTAAATATCTTTTAATTGAGCTATCTTGACCACCACTAAATATTTTCTTTTTAACTTATTTCTCACAAATTAATAATTTCATTTATTTTTATCTTAATTTTCTTTTTAAACTTTATTCACAAAAATATAATTTAATTTACTTTTATCTTTCCAAGCTTTCCAAAAAAATTTTTATGGAATGGAAGCCAATATATGAGTACCGTGCATATCTGTAAATAAATTTTTTTCTTTAATGGCATGGGCAAGTCGATTGTGCATTTACGGTTTTTTGTTCTCGTCGGCTAACGCTTGTTTGCACATCCCACTCGTTTCGCGTTCAAACTCGGCAGTCATCTTTTCGTTTTTGGAGAATGAGCCTGATGAGTGTATATCGGACCACAGGGCAAATACATTACGAACTTCAATTTCATCCTCCCTCTTGCGTATCGGAGTACTCAAAGCCCCGACCTTGATATCGTGTGGTCTATTTGCCACCATCCACGGTGCGATTTGAAAATAACCGTCGTTTGAAACATTATGAGCAATGGAATAGTATTTGGGTACCATTTGTCCATTGGGATCCTGATATTCCATGAGATCGATATTGACAGCTTTGGCGTCGGGAGGCAGTCCTTTAGGCTCACATTGCATTATGTAAGGTCGCTGAGAATTTTGTGTCCAATTCATATCTCGTCGCTTCGTTTTTTATCCGCTTCCATAAGAATATTTTTTTTAGGTAAATAACTATTTTTATCTTTGATTTTTCCTAATAGTTTTATTTTTTTTGGCTAAAAATTTTCTTGTTTTAAATCTATTCTATCTAGGTTAGCTTTTTTTTTAGCAAAAACAAAAACTGAAATACTTTTTTTTTACTTTCTTACTCTTTTGAAATAAAAATTATAAAAATCACTAATTTCTGTTTGAACAAAAAATTTACTTTTACTTTTTTTTTTTTAAAATCGATATTCATATACCTTACAGAAACCTCTAATTAATTGGGGTTACTGGAAACATCTAATTAATTGTGCTAATGGAAGCATCTAAATAATGGCAACAGCTAACTAACTAATGGATTATATCTAACATAGAATTCATTAAAATTACATGGGTTATTTTATACATCTAATTAATTGGATTAATGGAAACATTAATTAATGGTGTTAATGTACCCATCTAAATAATTGCAACAGCTAACTAACTAATGGATTCTATCTAGCATAGCATTAATTTCTACTACAACAATGTTAATTTAGAATGAGAACGTGTTAAAACAATTAACTGATTATCGAATATAGCGAATTTAGGCGGTATCATACAAAGATAAGAGAAAGTGCTAAAATTAACTGATTATCGAATATAACGAATTTAGGCAGTATTATACGAAGATAAAAATGAGAAAGTGCTAAAACAGACTGTATTAAATATAATGTATTTAGGCACGTGCTTTTAAATGGTCAGCATGCCTTACCAGATTTCCATCTTTTATTTTTATCTCGTATTGGCCTCGGGGATTTTCATTAATTACCTCTCCCGGCACAAATGTTTTATTAGGCATGTTTTCATTAATTACCTCTCCCGGCACAAATGTTTTATTAGGCATGTAAGCCCACACTAAATCTCCTTCTTTCCTTTTTCCCGCTTTAGTATTATAAAGGCTTTCTTTTTCCTCATTCAAAAAACTAAGGGGTGTTCTAGCCTGTCTACCGAAAAATTTTTCCATTATACTTTTGTTTTTAGGCACATCATTATGGTATAATCTTAGTAACCAAAATTCACTTTCGCCATTTTTTTCTTTGTTTAACCAAGTTTTAATAATGCCTACAGCTCGCTCCGCCAATCCATTTGATTGGGGATGATACGGAGGAACTAAAATGGACCTTATACCCCATTCTTTACAGAATTTTTGAAATTCTTTTGTAATAAACGCAGGGCCTCGGTCGGAAACAAGGGTTCTTGGAATGCCGTACATTCCACACCAGCGTTTGATATTTTTTATGAGTAATGCGGAGGTTAAGGCCTGTGTCCAAGCTATTTCAATATAACTTGAACAAGCATCGACCGCTACTAAAAATCTTTTTTTATTATATTCTCCAAAATCTAAATGTACCCGGCTCCAGGGGATGGTTATTTGTTCCCATTTTGATTTTTTATTAGCCCTTGGTAAGGCCGAATTTTGTTGACAAGCTTTGCAAGACCTAATGGTAACTTTAATACTGTCATTAATTCCTAATTTTATGTCGACCTCGATACCTTTTAAGCATCCTAAGGTACCGTCAAAAATAGTATCATATTTATTTAAAATTTTGTCAATATCATCCTGAAAAGCTTTTGTACAATTCTTAATTATCATATAATCTTTAACATACAATGATTCTTTATCATTTTTATCATCCTTTAATAGGGTCGGTTTTTGAAAAATGTCCCAATAATTATTATCGGGCCCTAGAGTTTGAATTATATCCCACCCTAATATATTTTGCATGCCCTCTGCAATCCAGAAACGACAAACAATATTATTATGAGGTAATATAACCTCAATAAATTCAGTGAAAGCTATTTTACTTCCATCGAACTGATTAGCCACTAGCTCTTTTTTACCTGGACATAAATTATTCAATTGATTTCGACTTATAATGGAGATCGCTGCTATTTACTCCATTAATATTTAAATTTATATTTGGACACATTATTTTTGCGTCATTATTTACAAAATTATATATTAATGTATCCTGTGCTGTATTATTTTCGCCGACTTTTACCACGGAGGAAGGCACGGCTTTTTCACTTCCTCCTGTCGCCCTAACAAATGATTGGTTTTAGGCTGTACATTTTCTTTTATTCCTTTATATGGGACATTTATAAAAGGTGACTCATTAACCTTGGACATTGTTGTTATACCAACATGAGTCTTTATTATGTCCGTTACGTTGACACACCACGCAGAATTTTTTTATCAGCCAGCATGCACTTATTGGATGCCCTGGCTTTTTACAATACGCACATGATAGTGGCCGTCTTTTATAATTAACGGGTAAATTCTGTCTTGCGTGTGGTATACTTTTTAATTCTTTTTCTCGAAGATTAATAGACTTTACCATTAAGGTAGCGTCTAAATTTTCGGAGTTTATCTTTTCTCCAGGATTCCCACGTTCTAATGTCGTGGTAGAATCCTCATTTTTAGTCACATTAGCTAAAATCACTAATTTTTCTAGTAACCGCCCCAAATTGTTTTCCCTTTCCCTCATACAATGTACCTGTACTGTTCTCTTTCCGAATTTATATCCAAGAATCAGAGCAATCATCGGTCCTAAGATGCCTATAGCGTATCTAAGAGCATTCGAATCAAAAATATTCGAACTCCCCGAATCGAATATATCCAATAGAATAAGTATATAAGGATGAGGAGGGTTGAAATTAAAGCCCATTGCATCCAAAAATAAATTTTGTTTTTTTTTTGTCAAATTTTTAAAAAATCAACAAATTTTCGACTAAAAACTTTTTTTTTTTTTTTAAATATTCGTTTCAACAAATTAAAATCCTTTAACTTACTTATCTTTAAATGGTCCAATGGGAATTTTATTTTGAATCCGCTGTAGAATAGGTCGCCTCGCAGCGCCAAAAAAGTATGTTGTAATACTCTTAACTTAATTGCCCTTTCTTTATATCGACTACACAACTTATTAAATATTAAAATATTTATTCACAAGTAAAATTCTTTTATTCATATAAATGCAACATAAAATATATTAATTTCATAATATGATAATCTATGGTGTGGCGCCGATTACCGGCGCCACTAACAATACTATTTTTTGTGGTTAAAATATATTTTGCAAATTTCTAACTTTTATATAAGAATTTGTAAAACTAAAAAAAATCAATATTTTTTAATAAATATTAACTTTTCTCGTGATCACGACAAATACCACATTGATGATCGATAAATTCCTATTCTAATAAGGGATCGCTAATTTTTATATCAGGCTGCCTATGACAAACGTTTTAAATATCTAAAGTGGCAACAAACGGAATGAGATGAAAATCATACACCACTTTATTCCTTTATTATAATCCAATAAATACGTATGTTATTAGTTTAATAACTTTATTCTTACAAACGTAAGCTCACAAAAAGGTGCCCTGTCTTTTAGGGTGAGTCTTATTTGCGCAGTACAAAGCTGAATTACTAGAGTAAAGGTGGGCAAATTACGAAATCTGTGCCGGTGAAGCAGAGATAACACTGGAAATAAACGGCGAAGTTTTTTGGCAATCACGATCACGAGACTAACGATGGACTCAGACCGGTAAAAGGCATCCTTATTCCGACGCTAGATTTAGAGTGGCCATTGTTTGAGATATCTTATTCAAGTAAAAATTTCTTGAATTTTGCCTCTACATCCGTCACAAATCACTTCGGGTCAATCGAAATTATGAGATACCCTTAGACACTCTCAATTGGGCCCAAATTTTTATAGCTATAAATTTTAACACTGAATATGCTTTTGCGGATGCACTTAGTGAAAAAAACAATTTATGTGAATATCCCAAAAAACTAATAATTTTGAGGAGTTGAATGATATATCATTAAATTTGTCTCCGCTGCCCACATATTTTGGTATCGCACGAACTGTCGCAATTTTTAACCGGTGTTACGAGTTTTAGTGTAATTTCTAAAAAAAATTGCTGGGCTTTTTGTTGCATAGATGAATATTTAGGCTAAAATAAGGTAACACTGCGCAATATAGCCTTTATTACAATTAGGATAATAGAACACAGTTTTTTTTACAGAATTTTTAATTTGCATGGCAGAGCTCGACAAATATCAAGTTTGTAAAAAGAAAGTTATGACACTGAAATAAAGTAATCCCCATGGTGGCCTTATCCCTTGTATAATTTTAGTTTCCCGTAGTTTCTTTCGCCTTCGGCTATTTTCTGGGCATTTTTACAAAAATGACAAATTTTGCGACCTCGGGAATGCCATAAAAAGAAAAAATTCGAATTTTTTATAAAATATTGTAACTTATGTTTTTAATCTCAAATAATAAGAAAGAAATTTTTTAAGTATATCCAGCTCTTACATTACCATTTAGATTATACAATATAATAACATTTTTAAAAGAGAATTGAATTGTTAATAAGCCTGATAAGATTAATTTTTGCTAAAATAAATTGATGATTATAAATATGGTCAAACCCGACGCTTCGGCCCTGTGACCTGAAGATATAAAAAAAAATTTATTTTCAATTTTCGAAAGAGTATAATTTTATGTAATTTAAAAAAAAACAATGGCGTCGTAGTGACTACACCACCGATGGTGCAACAGCCGGGCTATGGTCCCGCATTCACTAACTTCCTTAATTGCATTTGCATCATGTTGAAAAAATTTATGAAGGGAAGAAAAAATATCAAAAAAATCTTTCCCTTCACTTAAATTTTCAAGACAATCTTTTACAACAAGATGCAATCGGTGGTTAAAGCAGTGAATATACAGGACATGGTGTCCAGCTATTTTGCTTAGAAACACTTGAACACCCTCTTTTTCCCCGGGCATTACGTTCGCCCTATCGTAGCATTGTGCGATCAGGTTCTTTGGTTCTAGATTATATTCTAACAAAAGATTGTTCAAGTGAGAAAATTTCTTAGGCATCAGATTTATGAATTGCTTTCACAAATATAAAGCTTTCTGTAAAATCAAATTTTTCTATATCTAATAACAGAAATAATTTCTGTGTTAGATTGATCTCTCTAGCGAAGTGTTGATGAATGAAAACACTTTTTGAAAAAAGTAAATATTTTTAAAATAATATTATTTAGATATTTTTGGCGAAGCAAATTTAATTTTATTATGTGAAAGAAAAAATAACATTTATACGTATTTTTTTTGGGGGGGGGGGGGGGGGGCAAATTTATATTGGGGGGGGGGGGGGGCAAAAATAAAATTACTATGTATTTTGGGGGGCAAATTCAATTTTTTTTGTGGGGGCAAACATAAAATTATTATGTATTTGAGGGGGGGGGCAAAAATTGGGGGGGGGCACTGCCCCCCCCCCCAAAAGGGGTCTAGAATCGTGCCTGTTTAATACACCATTGTTTGTTAGAAATTCAACAATTAAGAAATACAAATACATTTACAGATTTATTTAAAAACTGTTTTGATATATATGATACTTTTTAAAATGACAATAATTTATTTATTAATAAAAAAACTAAACCTAAAGATTTTTCTGATTTTTATTTATTTTCTACTCATAAGTTTTAGAATAATTAAATATTTATGAATTAAAAAGTATTTGTTTTAATATTATTGATTAATTTATTGATTCTTTAAATAATATATTTTTACCGATAATATTAATTAAATATCTTTAGATTCCCTTTATAAACTTGATTATCCTTTTTTTAGATACAAATAAATTAGAGCCTCTTTTAAAAATAAGTAGGGGAGACCGGGGCGAAATGGTTGGTGGGGTGAAATGATTAATGGATATATCTCTGCCAAAAATTATTCAATATATATAAATTTTATATATGTTGTAGATCTTTAAACAAGCTATCGATTCATTATATTTTTTACATATACATCCATTTGAAAAAATTTAGAAAATCTCAATTAAAGAAAAAATGCTATTTCAAATTTATGTTTTAAGCAACAATAATTTTGCTTTATTTTTAATAAAATGTTACCTCGAAAATATTATTATAATTAAAAGATTTAAAAAACACTTCGTTGTAAGAATATAATACATTTTTAACTTAAAACTTAATATTATTTGAACATTATTGATTTTGCAAACACTACTAAATGCGGGGCGAAATGAATAACATTTTGTAAAATATGTTAAATGCTCAACTGAGGATGGAGTTAATTGATTAATTATATTTTAAATAAAGACACTTATAATTATGGATAACCATGTATTTCATATATCCATTAAAGCAGTGAACTTTTAGATAATGGGATTAAAGTGGTCACACTACCACCTCATTGTTCACATAGATTTCAACCCTTTGATGTTGGGATTTTTGGGCCACTTGTAAATAACAATTAATAAAATGATCTAAATCTATATTTATTTTTCAATATATAAGGTTTATTTGAAATTAAAGCTGTAAATTTAATAAATTTTACACACTTTCATTTTGCCCCATGGGTGTTTCATTTTACCCCGTATATGGGGCGAATTGGTTAATACTAGTGGGTTTATACATTGTTCAATATCTTTTTACTGAATTATATTTTTTTGGTTAAACAAACTATTTTATGAAATATAATGAATTATCTATAATATGAGCCATTAATTTTTTCTTTTGGATTAAAAATGTGTCAGCAGCAACGATTTTGCAAAAATATGTTCATTTCGCCCCGGTCTCCCCTAATATGGATAAAAATTCATTATCTAAAGAAATTGACGTAGCAAAAAAAATTTAAATAAAAAAACTTTATAATTACAAAGATTGTGTTACTGATGATTTGGTTAAATTTTTATATGATTACAAAAATGCGTTTCCTATTTTATTTAACATTTTTATAAGTTTGTTATTTGGCTCTTCAACGTCGAGTTGTGAGGTCACATTTTTAAAAATAAAAAGTGTGAACATGGATTCAATACATGTATATTTTTTGCCGTGAGCGAAGGTCGCGGCTATGCCGCCAAAAGCGGCAAAAAATTTTTTTCTGGACCCCACAAGTTCCCCCCCCCCCCCCCCCCCCCCCCCCAATTGGAAAAGCTAGAATCGAGCCTAAAATTTAGCTAGTAAAATTTAGACATGGGAATATTTGGATAAATACCATAAGATGACTATATTTATGAGCTATTAAAATTTTTTTACCTATTATATCCAAAACAAATTAATTTATATTCGGAAACCAGTTAATTTTTAATATTTGTTATTGTATGACAGTAATTACAACGGGTTGGGGGCAGATTCCAAGAATCTTTCATATATGAAAATGGGCTTTTCTAGCTCTAATAAAAAACAAAAAGCTTTATATTAGAATACTTTGACATAACGCAACCATTTGGTTGGAATTTGAAATTAAATATATAGCCATATATATACACATTATTAGAAATAAATTTTGAGAATATATCAATATAGTTTAAAATCCATAGGTAATTGAAATGATGTTGAAGAAACTAATTTCACATGCAGATAAAATATTATATTGCCAGTTGCAAATATAGGCTTCTTTATCCATATTTAAAACATATAAAATTTACTGAAATTAAAAATTCGGGATTCAATATAGTTTTATAAAGTTACATATGTACAACCCAAAATGTGGAAAATAAAACTTGAATAAATAACATAAGTAACTTCTTGATTTTACATTGTGAAAGCTGTATTTGCTCAAGCCCACCTTAGACTCAATTTCAAAATGTAACAAAAAATTTTGTCAGTAACAAAATTATTTTCTGGGAATCTCACGATCTCCCACAAACAGAACATGCTAATTAGGAAAAATCACCTCATGTTCAGTTTCACCTGATTTAAATAGTTTTTGGAATTAAATTAAAAAACTGATGAAGGCAACCCACTTTCGAGAAAGCTTATAAGGAAATCCATTTTAATGGCAAAATAAAAACAGCGCGTGTCAGATACAAACTTTTCTTTAGGGCACAGAGAGTTAACAAATTCAACAAAGCGTGGCTTGCCCAAAAATTTATTGGAAGATTAAAATCACGCATAGGGTATCTTGCAATGTCGTAAAGTGAGGATACACAGAGTTAGGTATCTATACCAACAAACACATAGGTTTTGGAACATTATTTACGTGAGGCTACAAGTTAAACTAGAACCGCGGGTCAGCCCAGAAAATTTTTTAAAATAAGATGGTCCACATTTCTCCATCGACCGTACGGCTGTTTGTTTAGATTCCGGCTTTCCCCATAGAGGTAAGATCATCGATAACATTTTTCACATATCCACATATATCAATTTGTGTACGATTCTTTTTACATTTCTACAATATTACAAATGTTACAGCCCCAAGGAGGCAACTTAAGAAATGGGAGAGCGGCTCCGACACAAACCTCATACAGAAACACATTCCAATCTAAACAGATGTTAGACGTATGGTAATATTGTCCGATCAACTTTCACAAGCGCTCAGCTTGCCGTCAAGACGAGAGTTTGACAAGGTACAATAGTGAACGACAACCCTATTGCTAAATGTTCACACTATGTCTCATGTCTGGTAATGCGAAAATCACTACTTAACCATATCTTGAAACAGATTGAGTTAGAACAGGCTAATTTTAAGCATTAATCATTTTTTGGTCACCAAATTGCTATCAAAGATAGGTTGTTAAAGATTCAATCAATATATAATAGCGATGCGACTCAGCTCTAAATTCTACAAACTGAAAGGAGAACTATGACAATATCTGAAGGTTACTGGCTAGAAGATAAAAGCGGTAACTAAATGATTAAATCTGACGAAATAAAGGACCATAACGATTCTTACACAGTTGACCCCTATCACATACGTGAAGGTCACATGCGATTGTGTATTTATAAAACCCTCAAGGACGTCCAATCAGTCCAACCAATCAATTTACTTATATGTTTCTATTAAAATATAATTTTAATTTTTGTGATATAATAACCACCTTAAAAAACAATTCAAAAAAAAAAGTATTCGATTAAGCTTTTTCTCCTCTCAAACAAAATTAATTCCAAAATTCCCCAATTAGGTTTTATACTAACGACCTAAAAGAAAAATTTAAAACAACAGCAAGCGAAGTTGAGATAAGCAAAAATTCGTGGGCAAAGGGAAACTCCGTATATCAATAAAACAAAACCACGATTTATTACCCCAAATGCTAACCATAACTAAGCCGCGAATAAAACAATTGGATTCTTTGATCAACTTCAATTACCAATAGTTTTAACATGGTGAAACCTCAGCTCTTGCCCAGTCCAAAATCCCATCCCTAACATAGATTAAAATTAAAAGGCTAATAACACTGGACAACAAAATTTGGAGGACCCTAAGCATCATTTATGGCAACTATGATTTTTAATCAAGTTTTTGGCGCTGATCACGAACATGAAATCAGAATTTTAGCTAATGCCTCAGATTTTTAGTTATTCGGTGTCAAAGTTGAGATTTTTCAATTTTTGGGTTTTGGGCTTCTATATCATAAAACCTATGGGTAGTAACAAAAGTTTAATAATATATTTAGATAACGAAAACATTCATTATTAACGTAAGGGGTTTAAATTTTTTTTTATTTAATTTTTCTATTTTTATAAAATTAGTGGTTTTCGTCATAAAATTCGTTTTTTGATCCTAAATAACTTCAAAGTAAATTGCTAATAATTTTAGGTAATAACCTTTTTTAGATATGTTTTTTTATAAGGAATCTGAATATGCCAATAGATTTTTTATAGAATTAATAGAAAAAGAAATTTTGTAAATTTTTTTCTGAACTTTGGACGCGATTTAAAAAATATAAGAGGCATTGGAAAAAAAACTAAACACGGGATCGTTATCGCAAGAAAATTCTCAACAAAACCCTCAAAAAATCGTTTATGTTGTTTTTTTTGTTGTCCAGTGT
>JAUIRJ010000376.1:0-18317 GCA_030555515.1 Acutogordius australiensis | reverse complement strand
GTAAAAAACTTTTTTTACTTTTAAAATTAGGGCAAGGGCGGATTCTGAACCCGCGACTATATCTTCCTTTCTTTTTTTATGTTTTGAGGGAAAAAATAAGGCAAAGTTTTATGGCTCATTGTTTTCCCAGCACTGCTTTTTACGACCCTGACCCTTATTTGATTTCTGAAGAAAAAAAAATGTTATTTCCGTTTTTCGCCAAGCTTTAATAGATGGAATCATTTCTACCCAATATATGAATGGTTGATATTTTTTAGATTCTAGAATCAAAAAATACTCCAGAGAGTTTCTCTAACTATCCGGAGGACGACGTTGAAAAAAGTGATGAGAATGATGATGAAACCTTGTTTAGTTCAGATGACAATTTTTTACTACCTTATAGGGCTTTAAATAAAACATACAACAGTTTTGAATAGCTTAAAAAAATATAAATCTTGCTCAATAACTATGTAGCGCTGAGAGATCAATGAGCAAAATAAAAATAATTAAAACTTCTCTTTGTAACAAAATGGAAGATATGTTTATACAAAATCTCCTTTTGTTAAAATCTGAAGAGGACATTTTATTGCAATTAGATAGACTTAATTATCAATAATTCTAAACATTTATATCATTATAATAATTCATTATAATAAATAAAATTGAATTGATTTGAAGTGGCTGCTTTTAATCAGACAAAAAATTGGGTCGGGGGGGGGGGGGGGGAAGTTACTACCGAGATTTTGCCGAGGGGGTAGCTCTTCCATGAAATTTGGGGAGTAGGTGCTGGTTTAAATATTGGCAAAATGAAGCCCATTATATGTTAAATTTGACTTTTGATTTTGATTGCTAATACAAATTGCTAAAGAATAATTTAGGCAATTGGTTCAAAACGAATAAAAATTGTAGGCCAAATAATGGATAATGGGGCAATTTAATAATGGTAATTGAAAAGTTTAAGGATGGACAAAGGTACAATTAATGTTAAACAAAGAACAAATCGAATCTATTTAAAATTATTAAACCACGGAGGTTCAACTTGCAGAACCTACATATAAAATTTGCTTGGGTTTGCTCAAGCCGTTTCGGAGGAGTTTGGCAACAAAGAGTATGACACGAGATTTTTGTAGATAAATTACACTGGACAACAAATTTTGGACGACCCTAAGCAACATTTATGGCAACTATAATTTTTGTTCAAGTTTTTGGCGCTGATTACGAATATGAAATCAGAATTTTAACCAAGGCCTCAGATTTTTAGTTATTCGGTGTCAAAGTTGAGATTTTTCAATTTTTGGGGTATTTTGGGCTTCTATATCATAAAACCTATAGGTAGTAAGAAAAGTTTAAAAATACATTTAGATAACGAAAACATTCATTATTAACGTAAGGGGTTTAAATTTTTTTTTAATATTTAATTTTTTTTTATTTTTTAATTTTTGTGAAATTAGTGGTTTTTATCATAAACTCCGTTTTTTCATCTTAAATAACTCGAAAGTAAATTGCTAAAAATTTATGTAATAACCTTTTTTAGATATGTTTTTTCATAAGGAATCTGAATATGCCAATAGATTTTTTGTAGAATTAATAGTAAAAAAAAAATTTTAAATTTTTTCTAAACTTTGGACGCGGTTTAAAAAGAATTGGAGGCCTTAGAAAAAAAACTAAACCCGGGATTGTTATCGCAAGAAAATTCTCTACAAAACCCTTAAAAAATCGTTTAAGTTGTTTTTTTTGTTCTCCAGTGTTATTTTAGTGAGAGTACTCAATCACCTTTTAGATTTTTTTTGTGATTTTGCATATCTTTAAAGTAATAATTAAATTAGTAATCTAAATTGATAAAATTTAATTTTATATAATTCATTTTAAAAGAATTAATTACTATAACAATGTCGTTTTTATTAATTATTAATACACAATATCAGGCACGTATGCAGAACCTTTTCTAAGGAGGGGGGGGGGGGGGGGGGGGGCAAGAAATTTTGGGAAAAAAGTTAATATATTACATCGTTGCTTAATGAATGATAATACATAAGATATTTAGTTATATCGAATAATAATTCAATTAATATAATTCTGACATTAATTTATTAAAAATTGTCTAAAGAAAACAAAAATATTTAAGAAATTGATATTCTTCGAGGATCCCTTGAAAACCACTCTAAGGTTTGATCGATCAATTGAGTGTTATCAATTATGTCCTTATGTATGGCAAGCAAACACAAAGATGACAATCGATCATCGCTCATTTGAGATCTTAATAATGTTTTGATCCGCTTCATAGTGCTGAAGCTTCGTTCAATTGTACAGGTTGTAACGGGTAATGACAGAGCAATGAGAAGAGCCCGTTTTATATTAGGAAGGATGGTTGTGGTGGTAATTAATTGAGATATTGACAGGTCATCAGAAATGGATTTACCCTCCCAGTATGATTTCCATATCAATATTTCACTCTCCAAATTTGTTAAATTATAAAAATTCTTAAGAGTGGATGTTAAATTATTAAATTCATCAAGATTTAATTTGAGAATATATTTGGGATGTAATTTAAACAATAAAAAAACCGGGATTATTACTGAAATTATCAAAACGTAATTTCGATGATTGAATCAATGAATCTAGATAAGTGTTAAACAATGAGCACCGATAAAATTGAACAGGAGATTGGGATTCATAATTTTGTCGATGAATTTGCTTTTTCGCTAATCTTTGTATTGTGAAATCTGTAAATCCTATTTCACTACCTAAATTTTGGCTTTCTTCGAAAATATTATTGAAAACTTCTTCATTATTTATTCTATCGTTATTCAAAATTTTCACTAATGCGCCTATCATTTCAAAAGATTCTTGAAAATTAATCGATCCTTTTTGCAAATGTATAGTAAGTGGTGCAAGTAATAAAGAATATTTGGAAATGATGCACAAACAAATGATATATTCAGGATCTCTAATAGTTTGTGAATATATTTTAGCTAAATGAGATGCGTTTAATATAAAATAAATAAAGAAAAATAACTTAATAAAATTTTACTTCTTTATCAGAATCACCAGTCTTCTGAGTATATTTTATTATTAATTGTTCTTTATCAAAATCACCAGTCTTCTGAGTAGATTTTATTATATATTGTGGGTTAAGAATAGTTTGGTTTGCCTATAATAAAAATAATAAAAAAAGGTACTAAAAGATACAATAACAAATTCTAAAATTAAAGATTTTGACTATTTTGTTTTTAATTAAAAGTATAAAAAAATTAAAATGAATTGTATTAGAATACCTGGTGTTGAATTTTAGTATTTATGTCAATAAGAAAAATAACTTAATAAAATTTTACTTCTTTATCAGAATCACCAGTCTTCTGAGTAGATTTTATTATTAATTGTTCTTTATCAAAATCCCCAGTCTTCTGAGTAGATTTTATTATTAATTGTGTGAGAATAGTTTGTGACTAAAAGATACAATAATAAATTCTAAAATTAAAGATTTTGATTATTTTGTTTTTAATTAAGAATATTAAAAAATTAAAATGAATTGTATTAGAATACTTGGTGTTGAATTTTAGTGTTTATGTCAAAAACCTTTACAAAACAGTTGAAATTTAATTGTTTTTGATCGACCTTAATTATAATTGGCAAAGGTTTTATTACATATATTTAATTGTAAAATTAAATAATAATAAACTATACTTTTTTTCTTGAAATTTCATTTTTTCTAGTTTTTCTGTGAAAATAATCAAAAATTTTGTTCTGTTTACCAATTTAAAAATCAGACACAAAAAAAATCAGGTGATATTAAATTTAAAAATTGAAAATAAATTTATACATAACATTTATTATTATTTTAGTTATTTCTAAATCACACTTTAAATTTATTATAACAAATAATTTAATATTGTTAAATTTTTAAAATTATTAAACTAAATTATAATATTAAAATCTTACAATATATTTTATAAAACAGTAAAATTGCAAAATAATATTTATTTAACGTATATATATCCCGATTTATGTGTAATATATAAAAATTAGCGTTAATGCACAAAAAAAATTTTAAAAACTATTTCTAAGGGGGGGCATAAACCCCCCCTTGCCCCCCCCCCCCCCCCCCCCCTCAATATAAATAATATATCCTACTTTTTTTTTTGCAGTTGGTCATCAACCATTTGAACATCAGCCATTAGATGTTCCACAATCAGGTCCAAGTGACCTTAGGCAAGTTGGAAAAGGTATATTTTATTTCAAATAAATGCTTTTATGGTTAATGCCTGTGCCACGTACAAAATTATGTTCAAAAAAACAGATTAGATTTTTAATGGTCGAAAGATAATTAAGTCAAAAATTATAATATTTTAATGCCCGGGAATAAATTTTAATTTGATTCTGTTACACGTTTTTTTCAAAAAGTAAAATTGGCGGTATTTTATTCCTCTCATTTAATTAAGAGAGAAACCAAATTTTGTTTAGAAATATAATATAAATATTCACCCATGTGTTCCTTTTTCTTGAAGACCAAACCGCCGTAACCACTATTATTTTTATGTTCAAAACAACCCGCCTGCTTTATACCAATACTAAAACTTACATTTATAACCCGATCAAATAATCATAAATAAAAAAGGGTGGGTCTGAAAAGCAAAATCCTAAAAAGCAAAATCCCAAAAAGCAACTAAAGCAGTATTCATTTTTTAGCGAGAAATTTGTTTTTATGGGATTTTGCTTTTTGGGATTTTGCTTTTTAGACAAAAATTTTATCCCCGTTTTTTGGCATTTGTTCATACGGTAAAGCAATTAAGGAATTAGCTTTTAATAATTACTTTCGGGGATACTTTGTTTTTTGGATAAAAATTTTCTCTTGTTAATACATTCTCCCCTCAGTTCTCATATTACGTTTATATATGATAATATTTATTATTAGAGATATAATCTTAAATATGCTATTTACAAAGAACATATTGCATATTTAATAGTCATATGCATAACAAAATAAATGAAAAGGCTTGTAAAATATTTACAATTAATAATTTGTATGAATTAGTTAGCAAATAATTTAAAAACTATTTTGATATATATAATACTTTTTTAAACGACAATAATCTATTTATAGATAAAAGAAAAACTAAACCTAATTGACCCCCAAATAAACTTTTGAAAAACTGTTGAATATGGGTTTAGAGCCTAGGGATTTAAAACAAATATAAACACATATATTAAAAAAAGATCTTACAAACTGCAGTTCAAATAACTGTGCTGATAATATTTTGCACACTTTTAACTCATTAAATGAGAATCTTTTTATTCACACCGTATGTCACGTATAAAAACACACCGAATTATATAATACTTTTTACTATAGATATTATTCTGTTTATTAAGAAATTTTGTTCCCAAGGGTTTTTTACATGTTGACAAAACTTGCAATAGGCAGAATATTTGTGACAGCAATTGTTTTTAAGAATTTAGGAGTTAAACAAAAAAAGACTAACGATTATCCAGTTTTTTAGGGCCTATTTTGCATGGTCAAAGTAATTTTCCAACCTTTTATATTTTCAAAATTTAGATGCGAGTTAGAAAATATTAATGCAAACACACCCATATTAATATTTGTAACAGACCAAGAGAAAGCTTTAAAGGCTTAAAAAATTATTCTAAATATTTACTGTGCACACGGGCACCTAAATCTGGATTATTTGTCCACAAAACAAGGTGTTTGTCTAAAAGTTAGACAAATAATTATCAACAAAGTATTTGATAAAATGTAGGAATTGTATTGGCACAAAGCAATAAGATATTTCTGCAACGTAGTAATGATTTTTTAGAATATTGTTCTGAGCCTAAAACTAATTACCCATTATTTAAATCACATTTCAAAAAAATGTGGAAGATGTTTTATATGTATTTGAACCTTTAAATTAAAATATGCAGTTTTTTAATAACAAATAATATTAGTTATCCATTAATCATGTATTTAATTGGATAATTGATCAAATAACTTGGTAATTATTTAATCCCCTTCGGTTAGTGAGTTAAAAATAAAAATCGCAATTATTAAAAAATTAAACAAGTTGGAAAAATTTCAATAATATATTCGAAATCCTCATTAAGTGTTACATTAGAAAACTTTAATCTAAAAATTGTCCAATAATGAAAAGCGATTTTACTATTCGGTGTAAAATGAACTCGTGTAAAACACTATTCGGTGTAAAATGAACTCGACGAGTTCATTCACCAAAATGACCTGCCCATTAATTAGGGTTGGAACGGTATGTGTATTGGTGAGTTTTTTAATAGAAGTTTGGCTGACGGGTTGTTGAAATGCCCGACAGAGTTTTTCTTACAACAGTTATTATTTTACAAAAATTAAACAAAATTGACAGACTCGTGGGCGTTGTCAAAAACTGAGACATAGACAAATTTTAGGGCCCGAAGGGGTAAGTTTTAAGATATTCCATTGAGGTAATCCGGGGGTTAAAAAAAGGGAATTATAATTAGTAGGGCGAGGTGGTTTGATAAAGAATAAATACTTGTAGATCTATATATTTCTAACGTTCAATTATTCAGCTTTTAAATTTATTTTAAAACTATTAATTTTATTGCGTCAAAACATAGAATTCTTCTTGCCCGGCACTCAGCCAACATAAAACAAAATTCTATTTTTTTAGCATAAACACTCCTACTAAATAAAAAATGTAATAATGATTATTTTTTCTTTTTCTTTTCTTAGGCTTCTAGTGCGCGTGGCAACCGACAAAAATAATAAATTTAAGGATTAGATAAGTGTAGGAAAGTTGTAATAACGGCCATTATAGCCTTTCCAAAGGTAAAATCCTCAAATTATTTGAAAAATTTGGTCAAATCGTCTTTATTTGATTTAGTTCATTTCGAAAAATAATTTAAATTAGTTTAACTTAAATACTGGGATTTTGGCGGTGGTGAAAATAGATTCATTTTAATTTTCTCAGATTAAAATAAACCCAGCAATAACTTTGTTACATTTTATTAAGTGTCAACTATTAATTACAACTTTTTTAGCGTCATCTATTTATCATTAAGATGATTGAATATATTTAAATGTTTTTGAAAATTCATAGCTAGTATTTTTAGCTATGCGCATATATAAATAATTCTCTGTTATTTTTCAACTACAATACATCTTTTGAGCATTTTTTATTAGAAAACCCTTAAAATTAGTTAGGATCTATATAAATTAAGCACACTTAATTATGCAGCATAACCTTACATAAAAAAACAGAATCTTTTTAAATCATCGTTAACTCGTGCTCGGGTAAGTAAGAGATGTGGCGACCTGTGACATCGAGAGTGTAGTTAAAGGACCTTATATCCTAGTGGCTTAAAATTAATCGTACAATTAAAATCCAGATATTTTTTTATATTACACTCTTATTAAGTATATTTATTGTCTTAATAAATTAGCTTTTTTTTTACGAACTTGACAAATGGCGAAGTTGTTAGCTGACTTATGTTGCGAGATGCCAATACCAAATATTCTGGTCAATATTTATGGTAATTTTAGTCAGATTTATTAGGAAAAGAATTTTTTTGATATTTGAATAAGTTGTAGTATGGCGAAAGCGCTTATAGGCAAAATTATTTTCTTTATCATTATTCTCAAAATTTTTGGTAAATATTTTAGAAAAAGTGGGGCTAAAGACTTTTGATGTGTTTTTAGGCCTTGATCATATCATAATAAACAATTATGTTGATTAATGTCCAACCCAAAAAACTTGTAGTGGAGGAGACCCTAAAGCCGCGATTTAATGAGGGATCTTTTAGTATTTTGAAAATCTTCAAAAATATTATATCTTATTGGCCAAAATTTTATGACTTTATTCCTTAATTATATAATGAACAAAACTAGTAATTAAATTTGGTCTGTCTAATAACAACATTTGGTTAGAATTTAGAAATTGAATTAGGGTCCGTATGGACCCCACATGTAATTCATAAAAATTACTTATAATCAAAAGAATTTTTACAACACTAACAAATGCCAAAAAAAATTTTTTTGTATAAGCAAAATCTTAAAAAGCAAAACCTTAAAAAGCAATATCCTAAAAAGCAAAATCCTAAAAAGCAAAACCCTAAAAAACAATAATCCCAAAAAAATATTATTACTTAAAACATTAAAGAAATCCATAAAACACCGACAAATGCCAAAAACAAAAAAAAAAATTTTTGTCTGAAAAGCAAAATCCCCAAAAAATTACTTAAAACTTGAAGGAAATCTATGTAACACCAATGCCAAAAAACAAAACAAAAATTTTTTGTCTGAAAAGCAAAATTCCCAAAAAACTACTTCTAACATTAAAGAATCCATAAAGCACCGACAAATGCCAAAAAACAAAAATTAAATTTTTGTCTGAAAAGCAAAATCCCATAAAGCAAAATCCAAAAAAAATGACTTAAATTTACTTAAAACACAAAGAAATCTATAAAACACCGACAAATGCCAAAAAACAAAACAAAAATTTTTTGTCTGAAAAGCAAAATCCCAAAAAGCAAAATCCAAAAAAAAATGACTTAAATTTACTTAAAACATCAAAGAAATCCATAAAACACCGACAAATGCCAAATAACAAAAAAAAAAATTTGTCTAAAAAGCAAAATCCCCAAAATATTACTTTTAACATCAAAGAAATCCATACAACACCGACAAATGCCAAAAAACAAAAAAAAATTTGTCTAAAAAGCAATATCCCAAAAAAAAATACTAAAAATTGATAAAGACATTTAAGAAATCCATAAAACACTGGCATATGCAAAAAAACAAAGAAAAATTGTTGTCTGGAAGGCTTCCCCAAAAACAAAATCCCCCGAATAATACAAACATCAAAGAAATTCATAAAACTCCGACAAATGCCAAAAAATAAAAATCAAATTTTTGTCTGAAAAACAAAATCAGAAAAAAGGATAATCCCCAAAAAACTACTTAAAATTACTTAATGCATCAAAGAATTTCATAAAACACCGACAAATGCAAAAAAAAAAATTTTTTGTCTGAAAAGCAAAATCCCAAAAAAATTACTTATAACATCAAAGAAATCCATAAAACACCGAGAAATGCCAAAAAACAGAAAAAAAATTTTTGTCTGAAAAGCAAAATCCCAAAAAAAATACTTAAATTGCTTAAAACATCAAAGAAATCCATAAAACACCGACAATGCCAAAAAACAAAAAAAAAATTTTGTCTGAAAAGCAAAATCCCAAAAAGCATAATCTCCAAAAAATTACTTAAAATTACATAAAACATCAAAGAAATCCTTAAGATACCGACAAATGCCAAAAAAACAAAAAAAATTGTCTGAAAAGCAAAATTCCAAGAAGCAAAATCCCAAAAAAAGCAAGTTTCCCGCCAAAAAATGATTTATTACTTTAGGATTTTGCTTTTTGGGATTTTTCATTTTAGGATTTTGCTTTTTGGGATTTTGCTTTTTGGTTGCGTTTTAAGATTTTGCTTTTTAGATCCACCCAATAAAAAATTGTTAAGTTTAATATATATAACCTTAAAATGTGCTAAGCAGGATGATGAAGTAGTTTTATGACAGATATTTATACTGAAGAGTATTAAAAAATTTGATTATTTACAGACACTTTTCATTAACTTAAACTCTAATTTATATTTTTTAATTTATAACTTAAATGCATTTAATGATTTTTAGCTTATTTAGCGCTTGTTTTAATATTAAATTGAACTCATAATATAACACAGGTTTACATTTCAAAGTATCAAAAACGTAAATTTTATTAAAAAAAATTGCTCCATGATGGCCTACCTAATCTTCTAATCCTATATATATTTTTAAATTCTCTTTGCCTCTTCCGTTTAATAACGAAAATTGTTGACCAAATTTACAGATCGAAATATACCCTAAAAATGAATTTGTTTTTGCTTATAAAAATTACTTGTAAAGTATATTTTTAATCACATATAATAAAAAATAAAATTTGTTTATTAAGCTCAGAAATTGTAATTTAGATAATATAATCGCGTCAACATAAATTAGACACGATATAGTATAGGTTTTATATGAAAATATTATTTGAGGCTTGAATTTGCCAAAATAAAAATTTGTTTTTGTTTTCGAACCTTTGGTTTTAGACCTTTTTTTACAAAATTTCCTATCTAACTGACTAACCTAGTTTTATTAGAAAAAACGGTAAATGTATTTAATATGGTTTAATCTATGTTGTTAACTTATAATTCTCAAAAAATTGTTGATCTGCATTAATGTGTGTTATGATTTTTTATACGCATAGACTAAAAAATTCTAAAATTCTAAAAAATGTGAATTTTTTTTTCTGTATTACATTAAATAAATCTTGTCAATAATAAGTATATCATTATTATTAATTAACTCGTATTTTTAGGATAGAACAAAAATTTAAGAAATTTTAGAATTTTTTAGTTATATCTAACTAAATGTTCTTTAAAAAATTGTAAAATTAAAAAAAAATGTATATTAAGCACATGCATAGCCCTTATTGTCCTTTTGAAAATAAAAAAATATTATATCTCAAGCTATAATATTTTTTTAATATACTCCCAAAGTTGCATCAAATGTAAAAATTTATCTTGCGATATTTCTTTCATTTGCCCCTATCTCCGTCATATCACTTCCGGTAAAAAAAAATCCCAAATTATAATATATCCTCAGATATTACCTCCATGCAAAATTTCAGCCAAAATAATAGAGGTAATTTTCCCGAATTTATGGACTGAGGTGGAATCGATAAAAATTTGATCCATAATATATGATATTTTAAAGATTCATATGATGGGCTAGGTCCATGTGGGCTTCAAACTCATAATCGACGGTTAATAAGACCAGCATATTTTAAAATATATAAATGTAAAAATACTTATAAATTTTAACATGTAATGGAAAATATAAAAGATTTTTAATTGTCGCGTTTCAATATCGTCTCCTATTAAATATTCCTTAGTATTTTTAAGACTGCTCCAAATTATTATAATAATTTTTTTATTTTAACCCCAAAATTTTTATAATGGGCCTTAATCTAATTATGGTGAATATTTGTAGTCATAATTAAATAATAATTAATTCCAAGCCGTGTTTTAAATTTAGGGAAAAAAACAGTGCCTCAGCTAAAACAAAAGGTACAATCAGCAAAAAAAGGTATTTAAATTATATTTTGAAACAGATGTATAATAGCATATACGCAATAGAGCTTACACCGTAGTTTTTAAAACATTAACCGCTATGGATTATTGCCTTTTATCTTGGTGTAGAAAAAGTATAAAAATTAAATTTGCTGTAGCTATAATAAATTGCGATTAAATTTTAATTAACAGTTAATTTTAAAAAACGGGGATGACTGCTAATGTTATTAATATGCCTAATAAAAAATCAATAAATTTAAAAAAACTCTAAATGTAAATTTAATTCTTACCCTAATTCCATGATAATCGAGCGTGTTCAATTTTTTTTATTTACTAGCCACCGCCATATCTAAAAAAAATTTTTTTCTACAAAATTAATTTGTTATCTCACAATCAGCAAAACTAAAAATTTATAATACCCCAGCCTGAAAAAAATTAAGACTATATTAATTTTATTTATCTACAGTTAGTCATCCACAAACGAAACAGATGCCAAAAGATGATTCACCACCAGGTTCAAGTGTATTATATTAACAAGAGATTTTTTAATATATTTTCAAAAAAATGTGATTTTTAAACCCCATATTAAGTTCTGCAACTATATTTTAATTTTAGCTGTCGATTAATTAATAAATAACTCATAGGCACAATAATTTTTACTTTTCACTTAAGCTTTGAAATAAGCTCTACCCAACAACTCTTTAGCCCTAACCTATAATATAATACCAAAAAACGCTTGTTTTGAGCATTATGATTAGATTTTGATGTTTTTAAATTTGAACAAAACAATAAAAAATATATAAAATTAAAATAGGAATCGTGTCCATTGGTCTACAAATATAAATGTCAAAAACGTGAATTTTATGAAAACATTAATGAATTCTTCCCATGACTAATCTCATCTGTATTTTTCGTTTATCTTAGTTTCTTCCGTCTTTTGCTCCATAGATATCTAAACGAAAAAAGGCCTTTTTGACAAAAATTACAGATCCAAATTTATCCTAAATAAAAATTTAAAAACTTAATTGCCGATAAAAATCTTTTGTAACTTATGTTTTCAATCACGAAGAATGTAAAATAAATTTTATATATATCAAGCTCTTATATCGGAATTTAGATAATACAAAGATATATGCGTCCAAACTTAATACGACTTAATTTATCTGATTTTAATAAATATATTATTCAAATTTTTCAACTGTTTAAATATTGTGAATTTGCAAAAAGATAATTCAATTTTTTTTTGAATTTATTTTAAATTTTTAACCTTTTTTAAAATTTGCAATTTTAAGTAACAGTTTGATTAGAAAAAAACGGTAAACGGATTTAATAAAATATCAGGTTCGATCTCTGTAATTAACGCATATCTCTCAAATTGTTGATTTTATGCAAAAAAAATTAACTAATAAATAATGCACATAAAAATACAAACAACAAACTAAATTATAAAATATTTATTATTAATAGCCAACAATTAGCACTGGGGGTCCATATAAATCGCATATAGAGTTTGAATATTGTTGAAAATATCACTCAAGTCAACAAGGAGAGTCGAAAGATAATTGGGACCAAACCTGCCATCTTAATTTTTAAATCCTTCCGTTTTTTTTTAAACTTAGTAACTAAGTTATTTATAAGCATTTAAAACATTTAAAATTAAAATAAAATAAAAATTCAAAAACAAAAATAATTTGAACTTTTTTTGAATATTCACAACAGCTTAACTTAATTTATATTTTAAATAATATTTTTAATTAAATCGATAATACACGGTTTTGTATTTTAGTTTGGATGAGAGATATACTGTATTATACAAATGCTGATGTAAAAGCTTGACACACTTAAATGTTTTTTACTATTAGATTATAAATATACGTTAAAAGGGGTTTGTATAAGCCAAAATCATTTTTAAACTTTTTCTTTCTAGCGTATTCTCGAGGTCGCAAAATTTGACAATTTCGTAAAAAAAGACCTTTTTTTGATAAGGACGAATGTAACAGGCAGATTGCAGTGTTGTAATACTCTTAACTTAACTAACTTAACTGCCCTTATTTATATCGACTATACAACTTATTAAATATTAAAATATTTATTCACAAGTAAAAGTCTTTTATTCATATAAATGCAACATAAAATATAATAATCTCTAAAATGATAATCTATGGTGTGGCGCCGATTCCCAATTCCACTACCAATACTATTTTTGTGTTTAAAATATATTTTTCATGTTTCTAACTTTTATATAAGAATTTGAAAAACTGAAAAAATCAATAAATGTTTTAATAAATATTAACTTTTCTCGTGATCACGACACCTCCATTGGCTTCCTAAAAAAAACACTTTTTAGATAAACTTAACTTTTTTTTTATTTAATCCTAATAACTTAAACCTCTTTTTTTACTTTTTATTATTCAATTCCCTTTTTCTATATTTACCCTTATTTCTTAAACTTTAACCTTTTTTTTTTATTTTTAGTTACTCACAACTATTTTACCTTTTTACTTTCATTTTTGTGATCCTAATCTTTGGTGGTCTCTCTTTTAAAATTTTAATTACTGGGTTACACTTTTATCTGTTTTTTCAACCCGGCCTAAAAGTTATTCCAAATAATTTTAGTTTACCTAAAATTTTCATCTTTTTACTTTTACCTATATGGGTGGTTATTTATTTATGCCTTAAGCATTTTCATTTCAGCTATCCTAAATAAAAAATTTTATTTTAATTTGGCAGCCATCCTAAATTAAAAATTTCATTTTAATTTGGACAAAATATAACCACGCCTCTAACTTATTTCTTACTTTTTTTTATGGATGTTTTTATAAAACGACGGCTTTGGCCATACAAATTTTATCTTAATTCATCCAGCCACTGCTCTTTATTTTTATAACTTTATGGACCTATCTATCAATTAACAACCTTCTGACAATTTAAATATCTTTTATTTGAGCTATCTTGACCACCACTAAATAAATTTTCTTTTTAACTTATTTCTCACAAATTAATAATTTCATTTATTTTTATCTTAATTTTCTTTTTAAACTTTATTCTCAAAAATATAATTTAATTTACTTTTATCTTTCCAAACTTTCCAAAAAAAAATTTTATGGAATGGAAGCCAATATATGAGTACCGTGCATATCTGTAAATAAATTTTTTTTTAATGGCATGGGCCAGTCGATTGTGCATTTAGGGTTTTTTGTTCTCGTCGGCTAACGCTTGTTTGCACATCCCACTCGTTTCGCGTTCAAACTCGGCAGTCATCTTTACGTTTTTGGAGAATGAGCCTGATGAGTGTATATCGGACCACAGGGCAAATACATTACGAACTTCAATTTCATCCTCCCTCTTGCGTATCGGGGTACTCAAAGCCCCGACCTTGATATCGTGTGGTCTATTTGCCACCATCCACGGTGCGATTTGAAAATAACCGTCGTTTGAAACATTATGAGCAATGGAATAATATTTGGGTACCATTTGTCCATTGAGATCTTGATATTCCATGAGATCGATATTGACAGCTTTGGCGTCGGGAGGCAGTCCTTTAGGCTCACATTGCATTATGTAAGGTCGCTGAGAATATTGTGTCCAATTCATATCTCGTCGCTTCGTTTTTTATCCGCTTCCATAAGAATATTTTTTTAGGTAAATAACTATTATCTATGCTTTTTCTGATAATTTTATTTTTTTTTTTGGCTAAAAATTTTCTTGTTTTAAATCTATTCTATCTAGGTTAGCTTTTTTTAGCAAAAACAAAAACTGAAATACTTTTTTTTACTTTCTTACTCTTTTGAAAAAAAATTATAAAAATCACTAATTTCTGTTTGAACAAAAAATTTACTTTATTTTTTTTTTAAAGCGATATTCATATACTTTACAGAAACATCTAATTAATTGGGGTTACTGGAAACATCTAATTAATTGTGCTAATGGAAGCATCTAAATAATGGCAACAGCTAACTAACTAATGGATTATATCTAACATAGAATTCATTAAAATTACATGGGTTATTTTATACATATAATTAATTGGGTTAATGGAAACATTAATTAATGGTGTTAATGTACCCATCTAAATAATTGCAACAGCTAACTAACTAATGGATTCTATCTAGCATAGAATTAATTCCTACTAAAACAATGTTAATATAGAATGAGAACGTATTAAAACAATTAACTGATTATCGAATATCGCGAATTTAGGCGGTATCATACAAATATAAACATGAGAAAGTGCTAAAATTAACGGATTATCGAATATAACGAATTTAGGCAGTATTATACAAAGATAAAAATGAGAAAGTGCTAAAACAGTTAACTGTATTAAATATAATGTATTTAGGCACGGGCCTTTAAATGGTCAGCATGCCTTACCAGATTCCCCTCTTTTATTTTTATCTCGTATTGGCCTCGGGGATTTTCATTAATTACCTCTCCCGGCACAAATGTTTTATTAGGCATGTAAGCCCACACTAAATCTCCTTCTTTCCTTTTTCCCGCTTTAGTATTATAAAGGCCTTCTTTCTCCTCGTTCAAAAAACTAAGAGGTGTTCTAGCCTGTCTACCGAAAAATTTTTCCATTATACTTTTGTTTTTAGGCACATCATTATGGTATAATCTTAGTAACCAAAATTCACTTTCGCCATTTTTTTTTGTTTAACCAAGTTTTAATAATGCCTACAGCTCGCTCCGCCAATCCATTTGATTGGGGATGATACGGAGGAACTAAAATGGACCTTATACCCCATTCTTCACAGAATTTTTGAAATTCTTTTGAAATAAACGCAGGGCCTCGGTCGGAAACAAGGGTTCTTGGAATGCCGTACATTCCACACCAGCGTTTGATATTTTTTATGAGTACTGCGGAGGTTAAGGACTGTGTCCAAGCAATTTCAATATAACTTGAACAAGCATCGACCACTACTAAAAATCTTTTTTTATTATATTCTCCAAAATCTAAATGTACCCGGCTCCAAGGGATGGTTATTTGTTCCCATTTTAATTTTTTATTAGCCTTTGGTAATGCCGCATTTTGTTGACAAGCTTTGCAAGACCTAAGGGTGACTTTAATACTGTCGTTAATTCCCGGCCACCAAACGTGACGTCTAGCTAAAAGTTTCATATAGCTTTCCCCTTGATGCCCGGCATGTAAGGTTTTTAAGACATTTTGTCGCAACATTTCAGGAACAACGAGCCTATTTCCATAAATTTGTTCCTTTAAAATGTCGTTCGGCTTGTAGCCTCTCACAGACATTATCTGCCAAATCCCATGGCTCGCCAATTACACTTTCTTTGATTCCCAGCCATGTATCATCTTCCGCCGCAGCTTTATTTACCTGCTCAAAGGTTGCAAAAATTGGCATTAATGAGATAGGCAATTCCGTTCCTTCGTTAACCACTTCTTCTTCTAGATTAGTTTTTCGCACTCGACGCGACTTGCATAATTTTGGATTGTAATTATCCTTTAATTTTATGACGACCTCAATACCTTTCAAGCATCCTAAGGCACCGTCAAAATTAGTATCATATTTATTTAAAATTTTGTCAATATCATCCCGAAAAGCTTTTGTAATCTTAATTATCATATAATCTTTAACATACAATGATTCTTTATCATTTTTATCACCCTTTAATAGGGTCGGTTTTTGAAAAATGTCCAAATAATTATTATCGGGCCCTAGAGTTTGAATTATATCCCACCCTAATATATTTTGCATGCCCTCCGAAATCCAGAAACGACAAACAATATTAATATGAGGTAATATCACCTCAATAAATTCAGTGAAAGCTATTTTACTTCCATCGAACTGATTAGCCACTAGCTCTTTTTTAGTCGTTTTTATATCTGGACATAAATTATTCAATTGATTTCGACTTATAATGGAGATCGCTGCTCCTGTGTCGAACAAAAATTTTATATTTACTCCATTAATATTTAAATTTATATTTGGACACATTATTTTTTCGTCATTATTTACAAAATTATATATTAATGTGTCCTGTGTTGTCTTATTTTCGCCGACTTTTACCACGGAGAAAGGCACGGCTTTTTCACTTCCTCCTGTCGCCCTAAAAAATGATCGGGTTTAGGCTGTACTTTTTCTTTCATCACTTTATATGGGACATTTACAAAAGGTGTCTCATTGACCTTGGACATTGTTGGTTTATACCTACATGAGTCTTTATTATGTCCTTTTCGTTGACACACCACGCAGAATTTTTTTATCAGCCAACATGCGCTTATCGGATGCCCTAGCTTTTTACAATAAGCACATGATAGTGGCCGTCTTTTATAATTAACAGGTAAATCCTGTCTTGCGTGTAATATACTTTTTAATTCTTTTTCTCGAAGATTAATAGACTTTACCATTAAGGTAGCGTCTAAATTTTCGGAGTTTATCTTTTCTCCAGGATTCCCACGTTCTAATGTCGTGGTAGAATCCTCATTTTTAGTCACATTAGCCAAAATCACTAATTTTTCTAGTAACCGCCCCAAATTGTTTTCCCTTTCCCTCATACAATGTACCTGTACTGTTCTCTTTCCGAATTTATATCCAAGAATCAGAGCAATCATCGGTCCTAAGATGCCTATAGCGTATCTAAGAGCATTCGAATCAAAAATATTCGAATTCCCCGAATCGAATATATCCAATAGAATAAGTATATAAGGATGAGGAGGGTTGAAATTAAAGCCCATTGCATCCAAAAATAAATTTTTAATTTTTTTTTTTTTGTCAATTTTTCAAAAAAATCAACAATTTTTCGCTAAAACTTTTTATTTTATTTTTAGAAATTCGTTTCAACAAATTAAAATCTTTTAACTTACTTATCTTTAAATGGTCCAATGGGAATTTTATTTTGAATCCGCTGTAGAATAGGTCGCCTCGCAGCGCCAAAAAAAGTATGTTGTAATACTCTTAACTTAACTAACTTAACTGCCCTTATTTATATCGATTATACAACTTATTAAATATTAAAATATTTATTCACAAGTAAAAGTCTTTTATTCATATAAATGCAACATAAAATATAATAATCTCAAAAATGATAATCTATGGTGTGGCGCCGATTCCCAATTCCACTACCAATACTATTTTTGTGTTTAAAATATATTTTTCATGTTTCTAACTTTTATATAAGAATTTGAAAAACTGAAAAAATCAATAAATGTTTTAATAAATATTAAATTTTCTCGTGATCACGA
>JAUIRJ010000375.1:0-18346 GCA_030555515.1 Acutogordius australiensis | reverse complement strand
TTATATGTAGAGTAGTCTTTAATACATTTTGATATACAAATTTGTATTTTTAAAGTTAAAGTAGATAGTACTTGCCCACTTGATATGTGAAAATAGCAAATGACACGAGAGAGCGAGTTTAATTTTTTTAATATAAATGAGTTATTAAGCAAATATGGGTAGTAATAAAAAAAAAACAATAATTGCAAATGTGGAGAGTTACCAATTTCGATAAAAAATAAAACTTTGCAATTTTTACATTTTAGATTTCAATTAACTAAAAAAAGCTAAAATAATTATAATTATTAATAATAATTAATAAAAATGATATAAAACAGGCATTTTATATACTAAATCCAAAATTTAACTTTACCTTAAAAGGGTTCAAATATTTCAATGAAAATTATTTAAGTAATATTTTGACAAATATAATAGCTGCACTTAACTTCCATTTAATTAAATTTAGAAGTAATTTTTGAATTACATATATAAAAGGTTTATTTAACTAATGAGGTATATACACAGAATGATAAACTTTAAATGACCAAACCAGCTTTTTCTTTTGATGGTTTTTAAAAACTTTCAAATTTCAATGACCTTTGTAAGCTAGCTATAAATCAAAAAAAAAATAAGGACTCAACTTACAAATATTCAAAATTTTTCTACACAACTAAAACTTGTTTTTAATAAATATAAAATATTTATTATGGCTTAATAAGTGAAAGCCTATCGTAAAACATCTTTCAAAACCTTAATTTTCTTAAAATACTTATTAGAATATTATTTTTTTTAATTTAAGTTTTGAAATCTCAAAGCAAATTGAGTGTAATAAATGTTAGTTTAAATTATAATATAAATTTTTATTTTTCAAATTGTAATTAATTTCGATAAATTTATAAAACTGTGCTAATTACTACAAGTCGTTTTTTAATTAATAATTAAGGCATTTCTACATTCTAAATAGTAATAGTGATTTTATAATTTTAATAATTATCTAAAACGACGAAAAAAACGATAAAAAATCAAGGGTCTTTTTTGGGGGAAAATCAACGATCTGATTCATTTCATATGTATGGCATATCAATAGATCAACCAATAGGCCTGCTATTTAAAATAAAAAAAAAAAATGATGACACTTTTTGCGGCCCAGGCAAGTATGCATAAACCTTATAGAGGTCACTCATACTAAATTTAGGTCTAAATAAGATTAATTGTTTATAGTAAAGTTATGATTAAATAAATATTTGGGGTTGGTTTAGGTTAGTTTAGAGCGATGCTTAAAAAAGTGGGGGCCAAAGGGGGAAAAATGGTTTTTTTTCGGCCCAAAAAAGAAAGAAAAAGCTTTTAGAAATTTAAATTTCAACACAAAAGCCCCAAAATAAATGGAAAAAAAGCCCAAAGCTCTTATTTATTTTATCTTTATTATTCTATAGTTGGAATGGGATTCATTTACATTATTAAAAATCCCAAAAAGCCCTTTAGACAAAAAGCCCATTTTTACTAAGAAAAACGCGGCTTCTTAGAAACCCTATTTTACAAGTTTTTTTGATAAAAACCCCCTAAAAAATCCCCTTAAGGGCCAGCCCTTTTTTCTCAGGACTGGTTTAAAGAAGTGGAATCGTGTCATTACAAAAATAATAGCAAATTATGCCTGAGCCAAATTATGCATACAGGCAATAAAAGGCGATTGTAAAATTGCGCAGTCTAGAGTCTTAATAACAAACTTTTGTAAACAAAATTATAAAACACTTTGATATATTATTGCAATGTGCACAAAAAGACATGAATGCATAAATCTAGATTGTTTAATAACATAAGACATGGTAAAATGTAAAAATAAATTCAATATATAACCTTAAGAGGGTATATTAGGTTGTGGTCAGTATAAAGCTTGTAGTTAACAAATCCTAATAGGCTAATGTAAAAATCAATAAAGGTGCACATAACTTTAAAATCCACTTCTGCCGTTACCTGTTATATTATAAAAAGAGATGCATAAGGTTTATAAATTTTGAATCTCTAGAGCGCAAAAACTGTCTATTTTAAGCCATTTTTAAAAACATATAGATATAAGCGGGGGGAGGAAGGGAGGAAAATTTGTCTAGCAACGGAAAAAAAGTGATCATCAGGCCTGTCAATAGTATATTTTATGCTTGTTAAATCCAATCCGAGACCCAAATCAATGTAGTAGACTTGTGTAATAAATAAAAGTGATAATAATAATAATCAAAATAATATAAATGACAATACGCTTTGTTGAAATTCATAAGGGGATATCCATGTTACAATCTGGCCCAGAATCTCAACTTGGAAGTAAATACCTTTAATAGAGAGGAATACCTAAAAATTTATTTTTATTATATCTTTTTTATTCTAAGCTAAATAAAAAATTTAAAAGGTAATTTTAACAAAACGTGCAATATAAACAATATAAATAAAAGAACCTTTCTTAACGATTTTGTCATAACCACAAGATTCATGAATTCAACTACAATTAAACAAAATAAATTAACAATGTTTGAGTGGTAGTATATTTTATTAACCTGTTAACCATGGTGGTTTAATGGGCAAAGAGATTTAATATTTAATGTAATTGTTATTTTGATACGCAAATTTAAATCATAAATAGTCATAATCTTTTAATTAATCTCTGATTCCTGTAAAAAAACAGAAGTTATAAATGTAAAATGTCTATAAATTTTTTCCAACCGACCTCAACATTGATTGCATTAAGTTATCCCTTGAACCTCGTTTTTAATAATTGATTTTACAAATCATGGTTTTAAAGAACATTAATTGATTCGATGGCATTGATTAGTAGTGTGAGTATATATAGTAATTAATAGAAGTTTTGTAAAACACATATTTTACTTATTTATTTTCTTGTTCACACATTTTTTTTAATTTTTTCATTCATTAACTCTTCATAATTTCTTTTTTTATAAATTAATAAAAAAATTTATTCTGTAAATAAATTTATGTTTAGTTTATAACAATGGTATCAAGGGGGGACGGGAAAAACAAAACAAATAATATTGGATAAGTTAATTGATTAACAAATAAGACAAAAAAAATCAACTATATTAAGTACATATATTAGATTTGCAATATCAATATAAAAAGAGGTTAAATCTAAAAAAAAATACCAACAAGTCTCCTAGAAGTGGATATCATTTCGCTACTAACAAACTTTGATTTTGGAAGCTTTGAAAATAGAGTACATAAAGTAAGGCAATCATCAAGATCCCTTATGGCATCAGCAAAATTTGGGTATCTAAATAAATTTTAAACATAGAAAAGTTTAAAAATTTTATATATTGGTGTTCTATCTTGATTATGTGTCAACATATGCGTCAATTAATTTAAGGTTAGACGAGCTTAACATGTAAGCTTTTATGTGTGTTACACACTAGTGGTTAGTAATGGTGATTGACTGCCGAATCCAAAAGCGTCCACCTTTTTAAAAGGCGGCTTAAAAATTTGGGTTGTCGGGGCGTTTAATTCTGCAGGGCCACCCGAGGGATGGGTAAGCCAGTAAGAAAAAAGGTTTCAAGAAAACTTGTAAACCGTTTTTTTAAGTATTGAATTTCCTTTACAAATTTTTCATACATACAAATAAATTAATCAAATAAAGGCTATATCATTTAAATATAAGTACTTTGTACTGTTGTATCTTGTAAAATTTTGAAAGCCTACTATATTCGAAATTTATAGAAAAATTGTTAAAAAATGCGATTAAAAGAGATAATTGATTTTATATATAAAATAAAAAATGTACTTTTTATTCATCATTGTTTTTATTTGATATTAGGCCACGTAAAGTGAGTTTTTATTTTCAATTTTATAATTCTAAAAATTTAAAGTTATTTTTTTTTTCAAACCTTTTATAGGAAAAGCATATGTGCATAAACATTTGGCAACTTTTTAAAAATTTGCGTTTTTTAACAATATAATTTTCAAAATTTTGAAAACTTTACTAACACTTTGCATGTTTAGTAAAAAATCTTATTATCTAGAATATATGCGAGGAACATCTATAAATTGTATGTGAATGTTTAAGCTTAATTTACATAAAAATTCAATTTTTATCAAATTAAAATAGATTACATATAAAAACAATTTTTTATTATTTTTAGAATCTCAAAATCGCCAAAACTAAACATTTTTAATATCGCGTCATTTTATTGATTTTCATTGGATTTGTAAGGCTAATGTCATTGTTAAAAAAATAAAAAAAAGCAATATACTAAGGTCAAATTGTAGAGTGATTTTACAATTCAAAAACATAAAAGTCTTTGTAATACACCTGTGTAATAACAGATAACATTGGTTTACATCATACAACTAAAATAATTTAAATTTTTTTCTAATTACACATTAATATGTTGCAAGGCTAAACCCTTTTCCTCATGACTTATAAATTTATTTTTTTAACTAAAAGATTTCAAATCTATTCTTACTAAAATTATTGCAACATTGTAATTTTTTGAATCAAAAGTTTGCATGTACATAGGTCAGGTCATTAAAATTTTAAGGCAATATCACGTTTTTTTGTAGATGTTTAAGGAGAATTAAGTAAGATAGGCCGCAGCCAACAAATGATGTGGTCAAACTTTATTTAAAACTTTCAAATTTTTATAAACACTTGACAGCTAACAACTTTTTATATACCTGCATAGTGAAAATACTTATAATTTTACCCTAAAAAATATATATGCAGTTATAAAATAAACATAGACTATTGGTTTATAACAAAAAAATATTTAAAAAAAAGTAAGGTGGCTACAACCCTTTATTAATACTTTTACATGTTTATGGCAGGTAGAGAATTTGTGAAAAAATGGAAACATAATGTTGATATTCATAAGTAAAATTTTGTGGAATTGTGTATAACATATATAGTAATTTTTGGGCAATTATGAGATCATCAGTGATCCAGTATATCTGCCTGGCATAGCAAATCATTTAAAAAGTCCATCCCAAACCTAAGTATATTGGTTATAAAAATCACTTAATTTCAATTAAAAAACCAAGGAACTAATTAAAAGATGCAAACATGATATATTTTAAATAAAGAGTTATTTTTAGATCTAACATTATTATTGAAACCCAAAAAATTTGGTATTATCTTCCACCAAACTATTTTCCCCACGGGGGTAAAGGCCTTGCCTTTTTTTATAATCCAGAGGAATTTTTAATGTGGCCCACCAGGTTAAATAGAATTTAACAAATTTGGAATCTGTTTGATATAATATTGGTTTTCCATAGCAGTCACGTAACCTAGTACTAAACAAGCTCAACAATGCTTAAAAATAGAATACAACATATTGTAAGAATGCTGACAAACCTGGCCAATAAAAAACTCTCATATATTCTAAAAAATTTATATTTGCTATAACAAATTTAAATTTATACCTCTCTTTAACAATGTGATCAAATGTAAATTTAGGTTTATTGTTTATAATTTTATCAGCTTTATCATGTTCCTTTCTTCCAATATATTTTTTGAGTTTAGTAGCAAATATCTATAGTATGAGCACAAAAATTATAGTTGGTACATCCATAATTATATACATATAATTATTTGTATTCCATTTTCTCATTAAAAAAATAAGGCATGTAAAAATATAATATGAACTTAACTTTAAATTCCCTAAATTTTTCGATTAGAGGCTCATGAGCCAAAAATTGCACATCTTTAACCAGATAATATGTAGCAGGATGGTTAATGTTTTTGCCTTTGTCAAGCTTATGTCTATGCTTGGGATCATGGGGATATATACCTTTAAGAATACATAACCGTCTAAAATAAAATAAAAGTATATTGATGATGTTACTCTTAAAATAATATATAAATTATTATTAGAAACCTAAAATCTGACAAGCTAATTTGAAGCTTTTTTATTGCTTGCGTCCGGTTGATATAAGTTGCTGCGGTACCAACTTTGCCCTAAAATTAAAAAAATTAACTTGTTTAAAAGGAGCAATTAATATTAACATTTTAAATACTAACCTTTCTCTTTATTTTACCCATGATAATTGTTTAAATAAGTCGAATTTAAAAATATTTTCAAAAATAAATAATTAATTTATCATGAATCACATCAGCTGAAAACACTAATGATAAAGGCAATATTGGTATTTAATAATCATGGAAAAGTTCGATTGACGAAATTCTTCTATTATTATGTAATTAAAACTTAAAAATTTTTTTAAAAATGGAAATGCACACTTTTTGTATTTCTTGGTTTATAATAAGATGTAAAAATATGCTGATTGTAAGCTAAGAAGATTTTTTAATTTTTTATAGTTAAAGATTTAGCATTTTTCCTAAAAAATATAAAAATTTAACTTTTGTCAGTTTGTATACTGTAATTTTGTGTATTCTTATACAATAATTAGGCTTAAGTTTACTTATTAAGGATATTGATTTGTAAATTATAGTTATAAATCTCAAAAAAGATAGACATATTTACTTTGCTGTATTTTAGACTGAGGAAGAGCAAGCTCAAATTATCAAAGAAACTTTTCAGCTGGTGTCTAAAAGGGATGATACAGTTTGTAATTTTCTTGAAGGTGGTAGTTTTATTGGAGGATCTGATTATAAATTAATTTACAGGTGACTAAATTATTTATTTATTTTTTTTTTAAAAATGTTTTGCATTGTCAGCTTTCCAGCCTTTAATTCATTAATGCCTTTTAATATGTTGATTATTTAATTATCCATATATTTTATAAAATAATAATAAACTAATTTGAGATGTTAATTATCTAAATAAAATTTAGGATATTGCATATTTGTGATTTATTAAACGCCTTAATATTATTTTCATTTATCGTAAAATAGTATTTGTTTATTTAGACATTATGCTACGCTATATTTTGTTTTTTGTGTTGATTCTTCTGAAAGTGAGCTGGGAATTCTTGACTTAATTCAAGTATGATTGCTTAGTTTTGCATTGTTATGATTTTTGTACCCTAATATAAGCTTTGTTAAAGATTTTAAATCTATTTAATAATAGTATAGATTTATTTGATACCATTGGATGAGTATTTTTTTTAAGTATGTCAAAAGCATATAATAAATAATATATTTATTAATTATATTTTTAGGTTTTTGTGGAAGCCCTTGATAAATGTTTTGAAAATGTATGTGAGCTTGATCTAATATTCCATGTGGATAAAGTATTAAAATTTCTATTTTTTTATTATAATTATTTTGATATTTGTTACTATTATCATTATTGTTATTTTTTTTTAATTTATTACTATACTTGTTCTTATTATTACTGTTACATTTTTTAGGCTTGAATAAATTTAAGAAGGTTGCCGTTTATATTTTTAATATTGTGTACTGTTTTTTCTGATGAAATGTTAGCTAGTTATAAACATTGAAATTTTTTTTTTAATTAATTTAAATATTAAAAATAATGAGCAAATATTTATAAAATAACTAAAGCTAACCTTAGACCTCTTATTTTTACTGGTAAGAAATGTGTCCTTTAATTGTTGTGGTACAACATATTTTGTATAACCTACATGTGGTTGTCGGCACTTGATATATTTACAATTTAAGTAACTTTTGATTTAGAAAAAAAAAAAATTTATTTTTAATTAAGAATTATTGAGGTTGCTGCACTTTTGCCAATATTTTGACTATCAGATATTTATGGAGTCTTAATTTAAAATGTATCACGTTTGAAATTACGATCATAAAATGAGAAAAGACAGCAGCTACATTGTGAGCATCTTAAGCAAATTATAGTAGGAAGAAATTGGTATGACCACCAATGGGCACCTAAAAGGATAAGAGCCAAAATTTATTTTTTGACAAAATAAAGGTTAAAAGAGCTTACTGTTTAATATTATAAGCTTCGAAAAAGAGTCATAAAGTTATTTATAATTATAAATTTACGTTTAACAAATTTTTAAACATATGAACAAATTATTCAAGTTAAACAAGACATCAAAGACTAGACTTGTCATCTTAGGGGTTAAATCCGATAAACAATTCTTTTAATCAAACGTTAAGCCAGTCAATTTTTGAAAAAATGTTAAAAAAACACAAAAAAGATTGAAAAATTATTTTTATATTTATACAGCTTTACTGCTCGAATATTTTTATTTGAACCCAATAAAATATAGTCTCTTTAAATTTGGCCATATTTTACTATTTATATCTAATAAAATAGTCGAAGTCTGAAGGAAATTTGTAAAACTGAAATTATATATGAGATTAGACTATCATAAGGATACTTCAGTCTCATAACTTTGCTTCTTCACTCATTGATTTTTGTTGACCTGTGTTATATGACTACTACATGGGATTTCGTTTTAAGATCTTGTGAGCATGCTAGCATTAAAATTAAATAAAAAACACAAAAAAGTCAAATATTAAATATTAAAAAAAACTTATATGTAAAGTAATTTAAACTTTTTCTATTAACTGAAAAGAATAATTTTTCTTATCTCAATAGATAATTATGAAAAAAATTTTATGCAGAACATTTTTTGTAACCTAAATTTGGACGTTGGTTTTATTTTTTTAAAGTAAAATTGAAGCTGTTAATTTTAATTAATAAATTGTTATATTCTAGATTTTAAAGTTGCAAATACGTCAATTTTTCATATTTTGTTTTTTTTAGTGTTTAGAAAGCCATTAAATTTAAAAATGGACTGAACATTTCAGAAAAGGCCATTGCAGGTTAGTTTAGTTGTATAAACTTCAGAACTCATATATTTTTATAGACCATCATGATGACATTTTAGCTAAACCTGTCATTGTATTTTTAAATCCGTTTACCGTGTTCAAACTTTGTAAGCTATAAACATGAAAATTTTTTAAAAAAATATATTAAAAAACACACAAGATTGAAAAAAATTAATTGAATTTTTTTTATATATTCACAACAGCAAACTATTAAATTTAAATTTTAAATAATATTATTATAAATAACCAATAAAAAATTGTGTCCTATTTGGGTTGCCAAATACTCATTATCAAAATGTTGATGTAAGAGCTTGATTTACTTAAAATTTTTTTTTATTATTTGAGATAAAAAATAAATGAAGTTATGTAAATATGAAAAAAAAATTCATGAATTATTCTTTTTGGGGGATCTCGAGGTCGCGAAATTTCACTTTGGTCAAACCCATTTTTTCAAAATGGACGTAGCAAAATAGCCGAAGGCGAATAAAACTTCATAAAGGAAAATATAAGACGTAAGGCCATCATGGGAATCATGTCATTTCAGTGTCAAAAATTTTTTTTTCTAACATTGATAATTGGCGACCTGTGTTGTATGTGATTTTCATGATAATACTGTTTTGCATCAAAAATGAAAGCATATGATATATACATGCTATTTTCCTTTTATCAAATTTGCTGCAATACGTTTAGAAGTCACAAAAAAGTGAAATTTTTAATAATCTCACGTAAAACATTTAATCTGTGTAGTTTAAACTTTTATTTCTCTGTTTTCTATGGTTGTCTTGTTTTAAAATTCATTTATTAATTAGTCATATATTAAATGTATTTAAAATTTGTCTCAACTTTATTGTGGCTCATTTTAATATGCTCTTATCAATAACTTATATCGACAATTTATAACTTTTGGTTAGGATTACGGCGATCTGTGAGATAATTTTGTGCCTTTTCAAATTCTTTAACCCCTTTTTTCATTAGAGTCTGGTCATTAAATTTGGCCAAATTTATTTTGTTTTTATTTTTTTT
This sequence comes from Acutogordius australiensis, assembly GCA_030555515.1. Lineage (NCBI taxonomy): Eukaryota > Metazoa > Nematomorpha > Gordioida > Gordea > Gordiidae > Acutogordius > Acutogordius australiensis. The sequence goes on along the minus strand of JAUIRJ010000375.1, from coordinate 8,634 downwards.
TTTTGCTTAAAGAATTTTAAAATTGACTTTTTTTTTTTACATTTACTTGTATATTTTTGCCAAGAATTTTTAATAATTCTTAATAAATAAACGTTAATGCAAAATTTGTTAAGCCAATCAAAAATTTTTAACCGCATCTAAAAAAATTTAACATTTTGTTCATTTTTAATAAAAAAAATAAAAGACACATTACACTGGTCAACAAATATCAATGTCAGACACGTGAATATGAAAACATAAAAAAAATGCATCCCCATGATGGCCTTATCTCGTATATATTTTTCGTTTTTCTTAGTTTCTTCCGTCCTTGGCTCCTTAGATCCGTCTATAACGAAAAATGGCCTTTTTTGAATTGACAGTCGGCTCAAAAGCTCAGTGGCAAACCTTCCTATTACAAGCAGGAGTTGCGAGTTCGAATCCGTGCACAGGAGGCTTTTTTCTTTGGAAAATAGTATACATGTGTAACCACTCTGATCTGCTGAGTGGCCTACTTATGCAGTAGGCCTTAAACGATATGCTTAAAGTAAGAGCTTAGACTAAAAACCTAGGTCGCCGGCGTGCGAGCAAATCTTACTAATTAACCCGTAGGCAATATTAATTGCTTTGCTCGGGTTAAAGTCAAAGCTAACGGGTATGGCGCCCCCTAAATGGGGAAAGGTATGAGGGAAACCTCAAAACCAATTGTTTATGTTTTTATGAATTGACAGATCTAAATATACCCTAAAAAGAAAAAAATTTAAAAATCTCTTTTGCATATAAAAATCCCTTGTAACTTATTTTTTTTATCACAAATAATGAAAAATAAATTTTATTAATATATCAAGCTTTTACTTCGGCATTTAGATAATACAAAATATGTCGCATCTTAACTTAAATACGACACAATATATTATCGGTTCTTAATGAAAATATTATTTGAAGTTTGAATTTAAGTTTAACCGTTTTAAATACGCAATAATAAAATTTTAATTTATTTTTGTTTTTAAATTTTTTTTGGTTTTTTGACCTATTTTTCGAAAATTCAATCTTTATAACTGACTAATTAAGTTTGATTAGGAAAAACGGTAAACGGATTTGATATTCCCTAAGATGGCAGGTTTGGTCTCTGTAGTTAACTCATAACTCTCAAAAAATTGTTGACCCGTGTTATAAATCAAAATATTATTGGCTCTTAGAAAATACACCTTTGTTCTTTGTAAAGGGATTACCACGGGTTGACCATATAGCGAAAAGATAAGCAAATTCAAGACATAAAATACTAATAGCATCTCTGTTGTTAAAAATCAGTCGGTACACGTATACCTAGAATTTGTATGGGGCAGAGAAAAATAAAAAAGAAATTGGCAATAAGCAAAAAAAACCTTTTTATGCAATTGAAATCAAAAAAAAAGTTAAAAAGATTTAACTAATTCTTTAATATTTTTTGAATCGAGAAAGAATTAAATTTTGAACCGATAAATATTTATAATTTAATATTACAGAAATATTGCCGCACGCTGTATTACTCAGGCTTGCTTGGCCAAACCTTTAAAAAAATAAGGAGTAGAAGGGGGTTTTACTTTTTAGATTTTACGCGCTGTATATTTTTCATCTTACACCCATAAAGGGACCGGCAGAGTCAAAAAAATGTTTTTTTAGTCAAGTGTCCTCATTTGATTTTTTTTTATAAATCAATCAAGAATTGGAGTATTTTTTAAGGTTACTGCAATACGGCCGCAAGCTATTTGACCTGCAAAAATTTACCGATTCGGATTGTTTCAATACCGAATTTACATAATCTAGGTATTATTAAGCACTCCAAAACTTAAAAAAATAGATAATGATACATTGTTCTAACTGGATCATTTGATGACCAGATTGATCTCCTAAAATCACTTGTTGATAAGTCAATCTGCATATAGTTTAAAATCTTAAGGGGTTTAAATTAGCGCTAGCATCAAACATAGCAAAAAGATAGACGGCAACTCTATATATTTATTTAAATTAATAGTAATTTTAACCTTCCCTCAAAGTCGCTTTATAATATTTTTCCACTTCTTAATATCGAATGAGCTCTCACCCGACCCTTATCAAGGAAAAGTGGCCGCCTACCCAGCTATCAAATGATTAAAAAACGATTTGATTTAATTTTCGGTTAAGGAGCTCATATTATTAAATTTACTCTTTACTACAATCGTAAAGTTTTTATTAAACAAGTATTGTTTTCACATTTGAAATACTCTAGAAACTTTTGCTTTGCTACCTCATAAATTTTGACTGAACCCATAATTGTCGTAAATGGACGTTTTATTAAAAAATAAAGCATTATAAATATAAATATGGAAAAATTTTATGTTAACGATGCGCGATCGATCTTATAAACGGTCTAAGCTCAAAAGCGCGCATCTTTTTTTCCTCGGACAGAGTTTTGCAGATCTACAAAAGGCACCAAATATTCGGCGAACTTTTTGAAACAACAGAGAAATAGTCTACAATGTAGCCTATTCTCGCATATTTTTTTGTTCTTTAAATCATCATTAAAACGCGGCCCTACAGATTCCCGAAAAAAATAGCAAAAGAAGAAAAAAATGATTTTTTTTGTTATTAAGATCAACTATTTCAGTTTTTATGGAAGTATTAATATATACATATAAAAAGCAACATATATATTTAAGTTTTAATAAATATATAAAACTCTATTTTACTGTGCCTTCTTAGGGTCACCCCTATAAACATTTCTATTTTTAATAAAAACATAAAAAATCAATTAAAATAGTATCAACTCGAAGGCTATGTTAACGTGGACTTTACTCCATATAGGCATTGAATTGTTGTATGTATTGATTGTTGGATGTTACGATTCACCTATCGACAAATTTCATTTTTCGTTAACAATTGATGATTTTTACAATAAAGGGATAAAATTTTGTTCCCTTTTTTAAAAAATGTTTTTAGTTTATAATGTTGAATACATTATTTAATAATTGGCTCAACTCTTTAAATATTTTTTATATATCTTAAATTCAAATCAGTAGTACCTTTACACTCTTTTAGCAAGCATAAGTTTATAATTATATTCAATATAATTCATTTATAACAATTTTGGTTAAATTTTGCAATTGTATTTTTTTGCATATAAAAATAAGAATCTTAAACTTTACACAAATTAAGCTGTGCATTGTTGATAAAGAGTTATTTTTTGATAAAAAGTTAAAACGTCGGTTTGACCTTTTAGTCAAGAACGGTACGTTAAAATTGGACATCATATTGGTTTATATTAGATAATATGTGTTATATATAAATTAACATTAATTAAAGTTTCAAATAATCTAAACGGCTTTTTAAAAGGAGTCGATATTTAATTTACAACTTTCCTCGTAAGATCACGCTTAGTTTGTTTATTCTGACTTTGTCGCGCTCTGTAAGGGCGTGTTAAAAAACATTTGTTTCGTTGCAAGAATTTGGTTTCCCTAATGAGAGAAAAATAAGTTTAAAGTCAACGCCGTTTTATTAATTAAGGGGTATTTAGTGATTATTAATATACGTTTAGATAAAGAGGTATAGTATTGATTATTTTTTATGCATTAAACATAGGTGAAAATTTTAACACATAACTTTAAACGATATGAAAAATAAAAAAAATATAAAATAGGGCATAAATTACATCGTATCATGTTCTCTAAGTTAAATATTGATTTATATATGGAAATTTAATTATTAGGTCCATTACATTCTTTCAGAAATATGTATGGGTGGATTGGTCTTAGAAACAAACTTAAATGAAATAGTTGCTCGTATAGAGGAGCAAAGCAAACTTGAAAGGAATGAGGTGTGTAAATTATTATTATTTATTTATGTTGGAATTCATGCTTTTATAAATAAGTTTTATTATTTAGAAGACATATTTTACAGAAATACCAAAGTTAATATTATTTATATATATGTAACGTTCCTGTTTACATAAATTTTTTTTGAAAATTATAAAACATGATTTTTACTATCGAAGGAATTTAAACCCTGTTGTTTTTTAAATTTTAAAAACAAAGGACATATAAAAAAAATTTTTTTATTAAAAATTTACACTACGGCGTTTTATTTAAAGACAGTTGTTTTCATGGAGTTTTGTCATTTATAAAAAAAATTTGTTATTAATTAATTTCATATTCCTAACTAATAAAAAAAACCATTTTATAATTAATAAAATACTAATTTGATAAGATTTTGGAGTTTCGTCGATAATAAACACTTATAATTAATTAAGGCTATTTCATTATTATAACCTACTTTGTAATTAATAAACACCTGTTTCGTTTTTATAAGCTTATTTAGTTAATAAAGACCTTTTTCGTTTTTTACGGACTTTAATTATAAATAAAATCAAATTTTTAATAATAACTTAATCTTCACGGATTTGTTATAAATAACCTATTTTCATAATAAAAAGCTATTTAATTTATACATATTTCCATATAGTTATTTACTAATTATTATAGTTTTTTGTAATTTTTCTAGGATAAATTCAAATCTTTAGGCTAGCATTATTATTTGTATTTATATTAATGTTAATTGCAGAATTAAAGAAATTTTTAGAGGGTAGATTACTCAAAATCAATTCGACTAATAACTTTATAAAATTTAATGGCTTTGGAGCTTTAATAAGTTTAGATTATTTAACTCATTATTATATACTAATTTACTTTTCTTAAAAAAACCAAGTTTCAACCAGACCTGGGAAAAGAAAGTAACGAGTTTTGATAGGAGCTTTTAGACAAAAACTGACCCCGCATTTTTTGACATTGAATTAATTGTATTCTTGGTTGCTTTCATTTATTTTGCACTCTATATTCTAAATTACTAAGGTTGAGGCTTTTGTCTGTTTTGATTTGAATAGAATCGGTTTTCATACCAAATTTTGCGTGCTTGAATTCCTCTTAAACTTTTTAATCAGGCCTGGCAATAAAGAGCCAGCCCTTAAAGGGGATTTTTTAAAAGCCCACACTTGATGGGCCGAAGGGAAAAAAATATACGATTTTTTTCGTAAAATGGAATTTTTTTAAAAGCCCTATTTTTTTAACAAAGAAGTTTTTTATTTTAAGGGCTGGGTTTTGTATAATAGGCCAAACTCATTTTTTTGTTTTTAAAAACTAATAAAAAGTAAAGGGTTTTAACTTTAACCAGAGGATATTTTGCTTAAGTTTTATCTCTTTTATATATTTGATTTTTCTTATGCTTAATAAAATTTCTAAAAGAAAGAATACAAGTTTGACTTGCATAATGGAAAATCATTTGAGAATAAATTTTAATTGCCTTGAAGGGTTTTATAACAAAAATGTAGCTGGAGAAAGAGGAGTGGCTATAGCATGCAGCAAAAATATGTACTTAGAAATAGGTGAAAGTTCTGGCAACTTACTATGGACCAAAACTATATTTAATAAACAAACTCTGATTTTAGCTTCAGTCTGTATACCTAATAAAACTTACAAATTTGAAAGAACTGCTTTAAAAAAAACTTGATTAACAGTATTGTCAAAAAAAGTAATAGATTTAACTGGCCAATTGTTATAATGGGGGATTTAAATATGGGGAAAGGTGAGGCACAGGTTCTTGTAAACAAAATTAATTTTAACCTAAATAAGGACATTTTTACTCTTGTTGAAAATACTAGAGTGAGTTTTTGTTGAAAACACTGAAAAAATCAAAGAGTTTCCACAGTGGATTATTTCATTGTAACTAAGCATTCTTTAAATTTTTCTCCTGTAATAACTGAGGAATCTTGGAATTTATCTGACCATTTTCCCATTAGTATTAAAACAGAAGTTTGCTTAAAAGATAAATTTTAATAAAAAAAAACATTGGGCTCCACCAGCAGGTTTTGTAATACTAAGGTGAAAGATAACTATTCAAATATTATTCACCATATTAAATTTAGTGTCTCAAGATTTAAATACTGAAGTGCTTAATTTGACTAACACTATTTTAGAGGTTGCCACTGATTTAAAACTTACTAAAACAAATTCGTTCAAAAAGATAAAAAAATTTCTGTCAAAAAAACTTAGAAACAAAATTCTTTACAAAAACTGGTTATATAAAAAATGGTTTCAGTCTAAAAATAAAAAATGCTATGTTGAATATCTGAATATTAAAAAAGAGGTAAAAAAATTTTTAAAAGCAGAAATAAAAGTAGCTTGGAATAAATTTTTATTAAAAGAGGATAGAAAAAATAATCCAAAAGCTTTCTTTAAATGGTTTAAAAATTTAACTAAAGGTCAAAGTACACTTAGCACTGGCCCAATTAGAGATTTGTTTGGTGTTTTACAAATTAAGAATCAATTAATTTATGTTGGAAAAAATATTAGACCAATCTTCTCAAAGATAGTACTGGCCACAGTGGGTCTAAGGAAGCGTGGGCCAATGTCTCGTGTAAAGTTAATTCTGTGTGTCTGATAGATACCCCTTTTACATGGGGGGAGATTATTAAGGCAATTTTATCTATACCTTCTTCCAAAGCCCCAGGCCCCGATTCTATATCAGCCGAAATTTTCAAAAGTTTTAGCTTAGACTCCTCGGCCCCAACACCATCGACATATTTGGGTAAGTGCGTTTTTCGGATTATGAATAAAATATACACTCAAAGTGCAGTACCAGACCAATGGAAGCTCGCCAAATTAGTTCCTATTCCAAAAAAGGGTGATTTAACTTTAATGGACAATTATCGTGGTATTTCTCTTATATCGGTTGTTTCTAAATTTTTGGCTACTTTAATTAATAAAAAAATCGTTAGCTTCTTGGAGAGTAACAATTTAATATGCAGAGAACAGGCTGGCTTTCGTAAGAACGAAGAGTGCATAGGTCAAGTCATTTCATTGTTTGAGAGTGTCATTAGGCGTAAGTATAGCAATTTGTCAACTCATTTAGCCTTTATCGATTTCAAAAAGGCATATGATAGAGTACCTATCAAGCCCTTTTTAAAAAACTTGACTCTATAGGAATAAGGGGAAAAATTCTGGCCATAATTGAGGACATGTATCGAGGTAGCGCTTTTCTAACGCCTTTTAACAACTCTGACCTGGTCATACTAGAAAGAGGTCTGAGGCAAGGCTGTCCGCTATCACCTATTCTTTTTAATATTTATATAAATGATATTTTCAACTATATACCAAGTAATTTAGGAATTAGTGTCCCAAATGTTGAGAGTAAGCTTAAAGGTTTATTATTCGCCGACGATCTGGTTTTTTGCGCAGAGTCATGTGAGGATCTTAAATCAATGCTCTACCATCTTGAAAATTGGGCTAATAGGTGGAAAAAATGGTTATTGGAGCTGAAAAATGCGGCATTATGATAAACAATCCCTTAAATTCAACTCCGTGCGAGTGGTCAATTCAGGGGAACTCTATACCTCATGTATCAAACTATAGATATCTGGGTCTTTAAATAAATGAGGACTTGAATATCGACAAGATTATTGAGGAGCGGGCGTTAAGGGGAATGAAGGCTATTCATCTCTACGGTCCGTTCCTGCGGTCCAGCTCCATACCATTAAATGTTAAATCTCATATTTATGTTTCAGTCATTCTACCCATTCTAACTTATGGAACGGAATTATTTGGTCTTCTCTCTAATAAATCGCTGTTCCCCGCTTTCTAACACTCACGATCAAGCCATTCGCTGGATGATCGGAAAATTTGGAAAAAGATTAATTGGGCCTAAACTTCACTTGTACTTAGACCTCAATATTAGTACTTTTGACCTTTATGCAAAAAAAAAATCCGTGCGTTTCTTTTTAAAATCTCAATATAGTAAAACATTTATAAAAGATCTAGTCTTATCAAAACCTAAGTCTCGCAAACGGACTTGGGTTTCGTGTTGCTCTAGGTATTTAATAAAAACAAAATATTATTTAATGGAGACCCAAAAATTATTTTAAAATCATTTGGTCTAAACCTTGATAAAACTAGTCTTAGCGAAAGTAAGTATAAATGACACATTGTTTAAATCCAATAACCCTTTTTATTTTTCTTTAAAAAAATAAATTATTGATTGCATTGAGTTTACTCGGCTGCAAACTTCTGCTTCATATGAGGACAGGAAATTGGTTGAATTTTAAAAAAGCAAGATTATTAAGATTGGTTACAAGTAACTTCGACTGTCCGTGTTGTAAATCAGTAGTTGATGACCCACTTGCTCATTTCTTTCTCCACTGCTCTGCTTTGCATGAATTTCGCTTATACTTGCATGAATTAATATCTTCAAATAAATGTGATAATATGTTGTTAATTGATATTTTAAGGCTTTCTGATCAGTCTCAAATTTTAAATATAATTAAATATTGTCATTATGCTGGCCGAAGATTCTTTCGCTCTTGGTCTAGGTTAAGTGATTGCCTAGTACCCGACAGGGCTAAAAGTGGCTATGCCCTGACGGGTATGCCGTCTCTTTCAAGAGATGTAGGGCAAGGGGGCATTGTTTTAGCAGGTGAATGACTCTGGTCTTCGACTTTTGCCAGAGTTGTAAAGCCTGCATGCTATAATATTCCGGAGAGTGCGGCGTCATTTCGATGGATATTATGGTATTGGCGGAGAGACGCGCTTAATCCTATTGACCCTAAGGGTTATGAACGTCGCCGCATAGCAATTTCAATGCTCCTCACCCAAAAAA
>JAUIRJ010000374.1:0-18425 GCA_030555515.1 Acutogordius australiensis | reverse complement strand
TTTAATTCCAAATTTAACCGGTTTATTTTTCATAAACATTTTGATAGTAATTTTTTCCAAAATAAGGGATCATTTGCTCATCCAAAGACAAATTTTCTTTAAATACTCCAAACTGTAAAAGATTTTCTTGGAATATATCTAGAAAAGGCCTTACTTTTGCCAATTTGTCGGACTTATTGATCAAAGTGTTATCAGCAAGGTGTAGATATCTTTTCATTTCAATAAATTTATCTCTTGACATCAAGGAGCTGACGAATTTTGAGAACGTCATCTTCGTTGCGCCAATACAAGCGTTCTCGGGGTAAAGAATTGTATCCGCTGAATAATATTATAGATAGAAATGCCTCTAAGTCGTAAAAATCGATTTGTAAATGGTGGTTGTTTTGATAAGCGTATATTTTGCTTTGTTCAATAATTAAATCATAGATACGATCATCAAAAAATTTTCGAAAAAGATTATAAGGGGATAAGTTTTTAAATTCTAATAGTGACAATTTATTAAGAGGATCTACAGCAAGTCTACGATTTAAAGTTTTGTGTTTTTTCCAATTGACATTTTGATCTTCATCTAATTCTTCATTAGGAATAAAAATTTCCAATGTTCCAGCAACATCAGTTTTGACATTCACGACCAAATCATCATCACTTTGTTCTTCGTCCGTCACATCCCCAAAATTGTCTGGAGGAATCACGGTTATTTCTTCGTTTCCCGAATTGGCATGAGCAAAATCAAGAGCGTTGATAAGATTTTGGAAAACGGGCATAATAAGAAATAAGAACAGCTGGAACTATTTTTAAAAAAAAGTTGTGAAAAAGAATTAAGCTTTTATGCTGAGTAAAATTTAAGTCGTTTTTCTTAGAAAAAATCTATTTTTAACATTTCTAAAAAATCAGATATCGGATGTGCCGGATGTTCCAAAAATGGAACAAAAATTTTCAAACTTTAATATTTTTTGATAGGTTAGGCCAAAGTTATTTAAATTTATACATAATATAACACTTATGATCCTTTAGAAACCCCAACTGTTTAATCTTTAAATAATTATCATATAGCCCTATTTATGGGCCATTAAAAAGTGAAAAAAAATCTTCCATTTTTTTGCACTTTTTAAACCGCATTTTAGCTCATTAAAAAACATTTTTTTTTAAATTTAATTATCTCTCTATATAATTAAGGACTTGATCTTTACACTGATATTAAATTTATTTTATAATCTTATTCCAAACCAAAGTTATGACCCCTCAAAGTTGATGTTCCAAAAGTGGAACATCCGGCACTAATGGGTTAAGGTTGTAGTATAAATGTGTATATTCTTAATTTTTGTTAGGTCCCTTAAGCGCCTCGCAACGGTCCTGAACTCTAACTTAGCTTTTATTTAAAGGTCAAACATATACATATTAATGAATTGGACCGAGATTGTAAAAGCTAGGGCCTGGTAATAAACTTAAAACCAATTAATGGTCTAAGCTGTAAAGCAAAGTCTTAAAATATTTAAAAACGGAAAGGCACCTAAATAATCTATATTGATTACCCATTTCTTTACGCTCTAAAACGGGCCAGATTTTGAGGTCAATAAGACGACAGGCGAAAGATTCTTATTTTTAAAACGAATACAAAAAATTAAATATTTAGTTAAATCAAGGTTCAACTTGGGTTAAACACTCGAGAGAAAAAAAAAGGAAACTGATTAATTTTAGTATCTCATAAATTTAATCTTTACAGTATGGCCAAGTAAACAAAACCCCACCCCTATCATGCCTCCCCCGCCTCTTAATGCCGTCATATGTCAAGGCCGAAATTGCTCGTTTTTTTGGTTGATTTATATAGATTGCATAAGAAATGTTATGATGAAATTTAAAATAGGTAGGGAAGGCATTAAGTTTATGATGCAAAAATAAAGTCATATTTAGTGTTTAAAGGTTGCATAATTTTGGAGGTTTAGGTCATTTATTTACCCAATACTGTTAATTTATAAAGCGAACTTAATTGAACGCTTAAAAAATTCTATTGGGGTCAAAATGGGAGCTAATGTTTGCAGATCAAAAGATATGTATTGGCTATAAAGAGAGTCGTTAAAATAAACTCTTTCAAAAAATTTTTTAATTTCATATAAGCTAAACCATGGCCAAGTATTTTTGTTATCGTGGAATTATCCTACTGATTTGTTTCCTAGGTATAATTTGTATGTCTAATATGATTTAGCTTATATTATATTTCTTATCAAAGTTCAAACCGGGCCATAATATTCCGGCCCGGCCCGCAAACATATTTTTAAAAAATAGGCCCATCTGACCTGATATACGGCACGTCCCAGGAATTTAATTTCTATTTTAAGCCCGGCTCGGTTCAAATTTAAATACTGCCAGAATATTAAATCTGTGGCAATTTATAATTTTTTGCTTTAAAATCATCAATATAATACTAAGTATAAAACAATACTCATCAATTTTAATTCATGTTAACAATATTTAAAAAAATTAGGCAAAACCAGATATATAAAATCGGACAGGCCCGTAGTTTTTTTTAAACCCTGCTGGTTCGTTTTTTGGACGAGCCGCCACCTGGCCTGCGGGCCGGTCGATTTCGGGTTACGACTTTTTTTTTGTAATTTATCTCAAGTTTTTTGAATGGCACAGAGCAGGTCTATTTTTAGTTGGTCGTAAGTTATTTATAATTTTTAACTACCACGCTGTTCAAACTTACAGATAAAGGAGGCTATAAAAGTTTTTTTATTTGTTATAGCGCGTTCAGAGATCATTCATTTTGATGAAAATTTAAAAAAAATTTTAAAAATTAAAAATTTAGGTTTTACATCGAAAATTTTATAACATTAATTCAATATTCTCTTATATCTTGAGCAATTGCTCTAAGTTTGTAAAATAATTTTATTTAATTTTTAGCTAAAACCATATAAACATAGCTAATCATTTCTAACTCCCTCTTATATAAATTCTAGCGCTAACCAATATCTATCATTAGAATAATTTAAAAAACTTTAAAAATCTTTCAAAAAATGAATATGTTCTGGACTCGTCCTTACGTGAACAGGAAAAAGAAACGGAGATCGTGGCATTTTTGACATCTAAAATATTTTATCACAATTGAATAAAATAAAATACATTAATTTAAAACCCGGGCTTTAACGCCTGTGTCTTTACTTTAGCAGGTGGAATTGGAGCTCAAGATGATGCTTGTGGTATCACTAAAACCGGAAAAACAGGGTTAGACAATTGCGCTAAGAAAAAACGGTCATTATCCTTACTACCAGGCCTTGTTAACCTAACTCTGCCCTCCTATCACAATAATACTTATGGATTCCGTAAAAAGTCTTCTAGAATAGCCGGTGGAATTGTACAAGATATAACTACGTGGCCTTGGCAGGTTATTATTATTAAATTAGACTGTTTTATTTCACTGGTTAACAAATTTTGTTTTAATAAATAAATTATGGGAGAGTTTCCTATAGTTTTCCCTAAAAGTTCCACCCGTTTGGGCTCTTCCCCTTTCAAACCAGTGAAAATCAATTAATATTGTTGTCGTGATGATAGTGAGATTTGCTCGCACGCCTGCGACATAACTTTTTAGCCCTGGTTATTTTCTTCTCACTTGGAAATCTGATATTTCCTAATGCCCAAGTGGGCCTTCAACAACTCCTAGTGGTACTATATGTTTAATATATTCTGAAAAACCGCCTATGCAGGTTATTGAACACTAGACCTTTGTCGCAAGATAGGGATGTTTCAACTGAGCTAACTGAGTCGATGAGGTGTTTTAAACATATAAAATTTGCCCAAATTTCATTGAATTTTATTTTCAGAAATTTATTTCTAAAAATTATACACTTCCTCATTAACATCTAGGTCCTAATCACAGCTTATGGTAAACAGATATGTGGCGGAATTATCCTGAGCAAGAAATACATTTTGACGGCTGGTCATTGTATGCATCCAAAGTATGGGAATTTTATTCTTGTTTTTTGAGAAAAACCATTATTTTTAACAAAAAAGTTTGAGATTGTAGTTTGAGCTTAAAATATAGTTTTTCATTGCCCTTTCTTAGAACTCTAAACAGTTTTTTATTGTTTTATTAAAAAAAATTAAATTAAATATTTCTTTTTAGAATTTCCCCAAACCGTTAAAGATTAAACAGAGTAATGTTAAAAAAGTCTGACGTTGCTAGGTCGGCCGAAATCTAAATTTTTTTATATATAACGTTGTTAGATATATTTTTACCACCATAATTTATTTTTCAATTTATATTTGATGGTGATATACCGGAAGACAATTAATTTGGAATTTTTTTTAATGAGCCATTAAAAATAAATGTTTGTTTATTTGTGATTGACGTGATGCTGCCGGATGATAAACAGGACGAATAAAGGCGGCAACTAATAAAATATGTTGTTAAATTCTGGCTAAAAATTTTCTTACTAACTTGAAAGATTTATAAATTTTTTTTAAATAAACAAAAATATACGATTAATTATTCAATTTCAACAATAAATTACAAGACCTTAAAAATTAACACATCACGAATTGATATAAGGCTTAAATAACAAATATTAATTTTCTATGCTACGATCTTAGTTTCTTTAAATATTTAGTTACACATCTTATTATAAGTTTAAAGTAACGGATTTGGCTATTTGTAGACTCAAAACCTAATAAACAGTCCAATATGTTTAGCTTTAATTTTAATCTGTGTTTTTTGGATATGGTATTAATCAATATGTAAGAGTAAAATTTTAGAGTTGGTTTTATCACCAATTGTCCTGATCCATTTTTCTGTGCTCAGTTTTGTTGATGCCAGGCAAAACTGGAATTATAACTTTGAGAATACTTGAATAACATTTTTTAATATAGACTTAAGAATCATTGATAAATTATTTGATAAAAAGAAAACAAATTTTGACAGTCTGGACTTAATTTATATTCATTTAAAAAAATTAGATATATTTTTTTATATAGTTTTTTTCTCAATGTTTATAGAATAAAAAAAAGGATCTTTATCAAAGATGATATAGGTGCTATGCTGGAAAGTTTTTGTCAGTTTTAATATTAGTATTTTGCTACAATACCTCTGAAAACTTATTTATTTAATAAGGGCTTTGCCTGGATATGCCGTTTTCACATGATGTAGGGCAAGGGGGGGGGGGGGGGGGGGGGGGGACTTTTAGCAGATAACTCTGGCCTTCGCCTTTTGCCAGGTTTGTCAAGCCTGCATTCCGTAAAATCCGGATAATGCGGCATCAATTGACCTTATGATATTCTTATTGGCTTTAAAGATTATGAACCTAGCCACACTTCAATTTCACCTAACCCCCAAAAAAGTTGTATATATAAATCAATTTTATATTTCGTAAATTGAACATATAAATAGTCCCCAGACCACGAATGCAGTATACATAGGAGTTTCGAGATTCCAAGATATTTCGGAAGCAAACCGCGTTCATTTCGGTAAGGTATATCAGGCCGTAGATGTCGACATGGTCCTTTTGGAACTAACTAAACCCATTCCCGCTTACACTGATAGTATTCGTGCGGTTTGTTTGCCCAAAGATGGCGCAAAAACACTAAAAGATGATATTGATACCTATGTTTCGGGTTATGGTGTGACAAGTAATGAAAAATTTTATGCACTTTTATTTATAAGACAAACGTTTTGTGTAACTCTTTAGGGTATATAAAATGTTAAAAAATGTGCCTTTTTAAAAATAATATTAGGTGAGGCCATGGAAAAACATAGTTTTTTAAAATAGATGCTGTACCTACATATTACATGCAAATTTTTGGTTTAAATATTAATTCAATAATGAATTAGGTAGTCAAATAAAATATTTATCACATTTAGAAGTTTTGGGTGGTAAAACAAAACTAGTGTTACTGACTATGCCCCATGTACGGGGTAAAATGAAACATTGATGAGGCAAAATAAAATTTGACATAATTAACTATCTGTGTTGTTTATGAGTAGATGTAATTAATATATACATAATTGTTTTAATTTATAATTTTTTTTTAAATTAATTACTAATAGAGCATATAAAATATTACATTTTAAAAGTTTAAAATGAGCCCACACCCAATTTTATATTTTTCACATTTAGTAAATTTTTTTCAAATGTATACCCATATAAAATTGATAATAATTAGTCTGATTAAAGATCTAAATTATATCTAAAATTTAAAAAAAATAGGGAAGAAAAAATGCATTTTTCTTGCCCTGGTCTCCCCTACACTTTAATGTCATTTATTACTAAATTTATGCGTTTAAAGACAAGAGCGAGGTTAAGATTCCTATATTTAGGCAGGACAGTCTAAGATTTGCTTAAACCCCACCTGTTAATATGAAAATATCCCCATTTCTTGTTAATTTTTGCACCTTTTTTTCTTGATGCCCAATGTGAGAGCAATATTGACCCCTAAACCTCCCTTTATCAACAAATTATTATATTTGATTATTCAATAGTTATAAAATTATTACTTTATTTTTTTTATTTTTTGATTTTTTTATAGATAGTTAAAATTCTAGACCCTAAAGCCCCCCTAGCCTCTAACAGGTCCCCCCAAAATCGCTGAGTTAAGCTAAAATATAAAACCTGCCGGGTCTGGATAGATAAGAAAAAAATCTCGGAACGGTTGGGACTAGGTCAATTTTGATCTTATTAATGCCTTTTTACTTTAAATAAATAGTTAGTAAAGAAAAAAGGGTTTGTTATTCCCTTAAGAGGTATTTATTAATAACTCGACAGTCGTTTGATATTATTTTTATTATCCAAAAAAATGTATAGCTTAAAATATAAAATTTTACTTTATGTTTTGAGTTTGGGTTGGGCCAAAATTAAAAAGCAAACTTTAAGGTTGGGCCGGAACGACTCGCAGGTTTGGGTGGGCTGGGCCAGAATTTTTATGTCCGGTATGAAATCTAATCTAATGCGAATGACAAATTTTCCCTATTCTTATATTACTCTATCTAAAGTTGAAATATACTTATACACTTGGTTTTTCAGCAAACCCTAATGACCCGACGGTCCTTAGAGGTGTTTGTTTGCCCGTCAAGGCTAAAGCTACTTGCGAAAGGGCCATGGCACGTATTGGTAGATTGGTTAAAAGTTACGAATTTTGTGCTGGACATTACAAGCAACCCAAGGATTCTTGCGAGGTAATGTTTGTCTTTGAAAACTCGTTTTGGGTGTAGAGTAATGGAAAATTAAAGCCATAAAAACTAGAGTTCGAGCCTGGCCGTGATATTTTTGTGACCGGAGCCCGCTCGTCATATCTTCTAAATTAGGCCTAGCCGGCCCCAAGTTTTGTTTTTCCATTTAGAGCAGCCCGCCAGATACAAATTTACAAAAATAAGACCAAGAAATTTTATATCGCATCGCAAGCTATAATTTTTTTCCATCTAAATTATCAATAAATACAAGACTTAAACCTTTTATGGTGTGATAATAAATTTGCCATTTTTAATGTTAATCATTGTAACATTTCAAATTTTTTTTTCATATTCTCTTTTACCTTCCAAATAATATTTAATTTATAACATTGATATTTAACAAATATAAAAATTTTTTTTTCGCATAAATATGAAATTCGATCTATGTCTAAATAAAAGTAGAAAATCACGCTCATTGTCGTTTTATATCTTGGACAAAACACCGTTCTTAATTTTGAAAGATACGCAAAAAAATCTTGTCAAAATTATTAATTTTTTAAGTCTATTGTATTAAAATATTTTATTAATCTTAATTAATTATATAACTTGACATAATATTAAAAAAACACTGTTGTGTTTTTTCTCTTTTTTTATTTTTGCATATTCAGTTTTTGATATTTTTTGCTAGGGAAACAATCTCCTCCTTTTTTAATAATAAAAATTACGTATGTTTTTTTCATTATAAACTTGTAAAATTTATATTTGTTGTATAAATAATCACATTAACGATTACAAAAACATTACAAATTTTATTTGAAATATGTTTGTATATCACAATCGTAATTGAAAATATGATTTTGAACATAGCACCTCTAATATATAAATTTTATATTATATAAGGCCGATTCTGGAGGTCCTTTGGTGCGTTTGGAGGAAGGAAAATTTGTTTTGTACGGAATGGTAACTTGGGGAACGACCAAATGTGCCATAGGATACCCTGGAGTCTATACCGATATAACCAAATTTTTACGCTGGATTCGAAAATATGTTCAATAAAGCGAAAAAAGGAAATTAATTTAGAATACATTGATTTATAGATAATAATCAATTACTTAATTTAAAATGATGCTAGTGTTTTTTATTACAAAGTGTTGAATAAACAGAAATTTATGTTATTTATTGTTAAATTATCAGGAAGCATAAATGTTCGGGCGACCCAATGCCGTGAGTCTTTCCTTACTCATCATAATTTAGAGACTGGAATTTTTAGAAAATTTTGAGCAGCTAGCAGACCCAGGATTTTTTATCAAGGGGGGGGGGGGGGGGGTAGGGGGGAGTACTTTAAAACTATTTTGGGTAAACACTAATGGGATGATAGTTGTCATATAGGCCTAATTTTTGCATTTTTAAACGTTTCACAAAAATAATCATTTAACAAAGGGGGTTTTTCCACCAGGTAAAACCTCCTCTTGGTACGCCAAAGGTCCCCCAAAAGGGGTCCATTTAGAGGGCACAAAATAATTGTTAATTAGGAGGTCTTAAATCTTTATTTTCTGTCAGTATGCTCGTAATTTGTGATGATTAAAGCCCGCGAAAAAAATAACAATTTAGAGCTGTATTTGTTATAATTCAAATATAGGTAGTGGCAGTTTATATTATAAATATTATTTTTTTTCATTTACATATCTTTTAAACTGCCCCAATGCTTTTATCCCCGAAACCTAAACCATAAATCATGTGTGTTCTAATTTATTTGGCGCAAAGCCAAAATTAAAAACGTAATAGGCCACAGGTGTACACAGCCGAATTTTGGAACGTCACTAAGCTGTTCAACAAATTGAGCAATATTATAAGTCAATATTTCAGCAAGCCAGCAAGGATTATGAGGAAATAAACATTTGCTTTCCGGTTAAATGCGTAAAAGTTTCACCTTCAAATAATTCAATAAAGATTACACATACCAGATTAACAGATCTCCTAGGGTAATGACATGCGGAATTTAGAGGGGGAGTGCTGAGGTGTTTAGAATGTAAATATAAGGATCAGTTTGCACATTTAGATAAATACCATCGATCAAATTGTCAATAAATAATATAATTCTTAGTTACCCAAATTATTTTTATCCTCTGTAGAAAATTATGATCAACTATATTCTTGCGTGTGGAATTTTTAGTATCCTACTCTCCTGCAAAGGTTTATAGACAAATGTATTTTTTAATTTTTTAGTACACAGGTTACCAAATTTTTGAGAGTTATTAATTAAATACAGAGATCAACTCTGCCATCTTAAGGATTTTCAGCTCGTTTACCATTTTTTCTAATCAAACTTAGTTAGTCAATTTTAAACATTGATAATTTCAGGAAAAAAGGTCAAAAAAACAAAAAAGATTCAATGACAAAAATAAAATTTTGCATAATTACAATAAACTTTAAATAATAAATTTTTTACCAAATCGATAATAATATATCGTGTGGTATCTAAGTTTGTAAGCAGATGTGCTAGATATAGTGAAAAAAGCTAATTTTTATTATTAATGATAAACATAAGTTAGAAGGAATTTTTATATGAAAAAAAAATAAACTTTTAATTTAGTCAAAAAAGCCATTTTTCGTTATGGCCGGATTAAAGGAGCTGAAGGTGGAAGAACTTAAGAAAAACAGAAAATGAAAGTATCACGGGACGCATTCTTTTAATTTTTCATAAAATTTAATTTCTGTGACATTGATTGTTGACCTGTGTTATAAAACAACATTGACAATTTTTGGCCAGGTGGTATTTATTTTTGTTAAGAAATAATTAAACATTTTTAGGCTCTAATTACTAAAATAACTTACCATCATAAATCCATTAAATATATTACATTTATTTCTAATTACTTCGTCTTTTCTTCTTTTATACATATAATTAATTTTATTTTCCAGGAAATATAATAGCCCAAGATAATGTCTGCGGAATAACCAAAATCGGAAAAACTGGATTAGCAAATTGTACCAAGGAAAAACGGTTAATATCCATTTTCATGGGCCAAAATTATGTAATTAAAAGCTCACTTGCTCAATTTAAAAGCATCAATCCTAATAGAAAATCTCCTAGGATTGCAGGTGGACTTGTACAAGATATTACAACATGGCCTTGGCAGGTTCATATATTTTATACAAAATTTGCATCATATAAAAAGAGTCATTTTTTATTTCTTAATTGGATCAGTCAAAAATTATAAAAAGTATTTATGAGTATCGTAACATTATAAAATTAAATTAAATATATGTTGTAAAACAATGCTGTAAATTTAAAAATAAATATGAAATTGATGTTAGCTTATAAATCTTATATTTTGACAAATATGTATCGAAATTGACCACCTTGGACTACGAATTTACTTAAATTTTAAGCCAATTCCTTTATTAGTTTTATTGTATATTTAAAAAGGTAGCAAAAAATATATAAAAAAATATTGAATACTTAAAATTATTTAAAAAGAACAAAGGTGCGTTTTAACCTCATCAAACCTGTCGCAAATTACGCTATTCATTTGATTAATTTTTGCAATTATCAAAATTTTTCAATTTAATATCCTTGAAATAAAATCATTTATTTCAAATTTTTTGAAAATGGTCGCGGAAAATATTAAATTTTATTTCAATTTCGCATCCTCTGGATATTTTTTTAGGCAATGATAACTTCAAATGGCAAACAGGTATGCAGCGGAGTCATTCTAAGCAAAAGATACATTTTGACGGCAGGACATTGCATAGACATGAAGTATTTTTCTATATTTATACTTATATTTATCGTTTGTTGCTTAGAAGTTATAATCAGAGCTGGGAAAAAACCCATTTTTTGGCTAAACTCAAATTTTTGTTTTTTAAAAATTTTATGACAGATTATAAAAATCAATTATAAATAGTTAAAAAATTTAAGCAGAATATCTCAAACTTTATAAATATTTTCTTAATTAAAGCTAAAACCGTTTATTTTTTTAAAATTTCAAAAAAAAAATGGGTTTGATCCAAATATGGGTTTTTTCCCAGCTCTGGTTTTAATCATTTTTTTTCTCAAATTTGTATTAAGTTGTATTTTTATATTTTCATTAATAAATTTTTATAGGATATATATTATTAGTTTACTGTAAGATACAAAATTCTTAATCACAAAATAAAAATTACAAGTTCACTTTTTATTTTTCGAGACTGGATTGTTATTTAATCCATGTGTCTATAATACAAGGTCGAATCAATGAAAAAAGTTTAAACTGAAATGCCCCATGATGGCCATTTTTGATTAAATTGGCAGAATTTGCGACTTCAAAAATACCAGTATATTTTTTCTTAAATTACTTGTAACATATATTATATTCAAATTAAGATATACAATTTTTAAGTTTAAAGAGCCCTTAAATCAACATTTAGATAATAGAGAATTTTTGGCATTCAAACATAAATAAAAATTATATAATATCGGTTTTTAATAACCATATTATTTTAATTGAATTTAACAGTCTAGCTGTATATATAAAAAAAATCAACTTATTTTTGTTCTAAAATTTATTTTTTATTAAGAAGAAAAAAGAATAGATTGTTGGATTTTATAGTAAGACAATTTTAGGGCATTTATATCCTAGTGGCTAGGCCACCAGGACATAAGAATAACTTGTACAACTAGTTGTTTAAATTTATAATTTCTTTATTAAAATAGTTAAGTAAAAATATATATGATCTATATTTAGAAACTAAAAACTTTTATTATAAAAAGCTACTTCTGCAAGTCGCGATGACACAGCTGAATTTAGTACATCAATCAAAATCTTCAAGTATAATCTATAAATATTACGGGCTATGACACCTCCTTTTTCAGGGGGCATCGTATCTGTCGTAGTCTCCTGATTTATTCAATTAGATGATTGCGGAAGATAGTGTTTGCGTGTAAACCAGAATAAGGTGTTAATTGGGGATCGGCTATTGTGATTGACTGATTAGACCGTTGAGATTGTGGGTTGCTAATGTACGGGTGTTAAACTTTGCAGGTCTCTTGTTCCGTTTTTTAAAGTTATGTCACCTCTCCTAATGCGGCCTGCGTAAGTCGGATTCTGTGTAGAGGTGGTTTACCAGCAGGTGTAGATAAATTAATTAATTTATTTTAAGCTCCTCTGCGATGTGCCTAGCCTCAGTCGGAATTTGCCGTATTAGAAACTCTAGGTTTTACACTTTCGCGAGTTGTAAAGCAACCTTATAAAATAAGGAAAAACGAACCGGTATCTATTGCGCGACCACCTTCCTTTCCATCAGTATGCAAGCCTTGATTTGGTTGTTGAGGTGTGATCTGTTTTATGTTTGAGAAACGTTGTTTATGAATAGAATGTTCTATTCTATTTTTTTTGACGAAGTTCTATTAATATATAATTATTATTATTGTATTTTTAAATTTCTTTATTTAAATTAAATTAATTATTATCCTTTTTTTATAATTTCACCAAAATTATAAAATAAGGATAAAGATAATAAATAATTTATTTAACTAAAGAAATTCTAAAATACAATAATGAATAATAATATATTAATAGAACTTCGTCAAAAAAAATAGAATAGAACATTCTATTCATAAACATACTCCCCGGGATTGGAAGAACTAATCTTCCAATAAATCACGTTCAGCTGTAATTGGGAAGGGACATAATTTGATCACGGGCCTCTTGTAGGTACCGTTAGCGCAAGTTATTGTGGCAACGCGAATTATCGAATCCTTGCCTGGGTGTAAGTTAATAACTCGACCGGTTTTCCACATCAAAGGGGGTAAGTTGTCTTCGGCAACTAGTACAAGTTGACCTAGTTTTAAATTGGTAGATGCCCCTTTCCATTTGTTTCGACGTTGTAGAAGCGTTAAATATTCGCGCGACCATCGAGACCAAAAGTTGTTAGGCATCATTTCGATATGCTACCACTTCAGGTGACAAATTGCGATATCCGTCAGATTTGATCTTGTGGCTTCCTTTATTGCAAGAGGACCACAGTGATCAACGCAAAAAGAGCGGTTGAAAAATACTAATTCGAACAGTAGGCAATTATACGTGAATGAAGCGTAAACAGTAAGCGCCTTTTGTAAACGATTAAAAGTTGATTAGAGAACAATGAAATTATCTACAGATAAAAACATGGTTAGCGTTTTATGAGAATTTAATTGAAGCGAAAACGTGTTGAGACTGCGATCCAGGCTAAAACGATTGTGGGATCAGACCAACATATAATACAGTCAAATCTATTGGGAGTGATCGTATAGTTGTTGAGAGCAATCTTGTCAAAAGTAATGCCTTGCGCAATTCAGGTGTGGGAATGGGAACGACCTTTAAAAGTGCCACACGAGATTTTGAACAAATATAAACGTTGCGACTAGACCCTTTGATGATCAAATAAATTGCAGCCTCATATGCCTTCTCACTGGCATCCGAAATTCCGTGAATTTCCATGCATGGTGGGCTAAGATGATTGGTTGTGAGTCGCGGAATTGTGATCGCATAAAAAAGCAACAGTTGACTCGTAAGTTGGAACCAATTCTTAGCAGTGATATTGTGTATGGGATCACCCCAATCCCATTTTAAGACCCATAATTTCGGCATCATTTTAGTGTGGACCGTGATGGGTCCTACCAATCCAAGCGAGTCGAAAACTCGGGCAATGGTCGATAATAACTTACGTTTTGTTGTTAGAAAGATTGTGTTAGATCTAATACCGAATACGCAGGTATCGTTCTGATCGTCGCTCATGGAGATAGAGCTTTGTTTCGTCAGATTTACTGCAGTATCGTGAAGTAACCCACAATCGTTCGTCTTCCATTTGCGTAGAGTAAAACCCTCATGGTTTGGCATAGTTTTAATCCGCCGTATGACTTCGACAGATTCAGATACCGTATCGGCCCCTGTTAAGAGATCATCAATGTACAAATCTCTTAGAGCGATTTTTGAACCGATAGGGACTTCTTTAACCTTTTCATGAGCAAGCTGTTTCAGAGTTTTGACCGCTAAATCGGGCGCTGAAGAAGTACCGTATGTAACTGTCTTCAAATAAACAGAAACTACCTTTTCTGACGGATTCTCTTTCCCAAAAATCCGCTGTAATTGGCAATGCGACTGGTGCATCAGAATTTGCCGACACATCTGCTTCATGTCGGCAACGATCGCTACCTTTGCGCTTGGCCGTTCATTAATGACTGCTTGTTCGCGATCCCCCGGTGATTTCCGTGAATTGCATCTGTTTATGTTTTTAATGTCCTGCATCGATGTTGGTTCAGATGTTGAGCTGTGGACTGTATTCTTGTGATTGTCTACCTCTGCAATATAAGTGGCTTTAAGAATTTGGCAACGGCGTTTGAGAAATTCAACAAATTGCTTCTGGGTGGGAATCTCATCTTTCGCTAACGATGTTTCCCACGCCTTGATCGTGACTGAATCTAGTTTCTTGGAGACCGTATGTACCAAGATGTCGTCCCAGTGTTCTACTGGTCGCTTCATGGCTTCTATCGCTTTCGTATGTTTGTTCAGTCCGTCTACGAATTGTTTTAATAGTTGATAGTTTTCCTCATGCATCACTGGAAGCTCGAGTATTGCATCTAAGTGTTTTTGCAATATAAGTCGTTTGTTGTCGTATCTCTCTTTGAGAGCATTCCACGCTTTTTGGTAGTTTGCTTCCGAGATTTCGAGCGATTGGAAAACTTCCGCTGCGCTTCCCTTGACAGACGCTTTGAGGTAATTCAACTATTAAAACAATTCGTAGACAACTGAACAAACCATGTATTTCAGTGGGATTTTGGCATGGCGATCTCCAAAGCTTCGTTCAGTCACATCAAACATTAAGAAACATCGTTAGCGAAAGATGGACCAAAAGCTAACTGTTGAATTTGATATAGAACAAAAACAAAGCCACTATATTTTTTTCGACAATGAATTACAGTCCCTGAATCTTATTAAAAACATAAACAGATACAATTCACGGAAATCGAATCACAGGCTCATGATCCGATAATGAACGGCCAAAATTCGGTATGAGCGTGTCGGCAAATTCCTGATTGCACCAATCATTGCGAAAATTATCTTTGAAATCAAAACTGATTGAGACAGTTATACATTGCGGCTAACTTGCTCATGAAAGACATTCTAGCTCGATTGCCATCTCTAAGAAGACATTGATGATCTGCTTAACGAGAGACCCGTCTGTCGAGGAATCATACGACAGATGCCAAAAACGAGGTACACTCTACGCAAAATGAAGACGAACGATTGTGGGTTACTTCACGATACTGCAGTAAAAATAATACGACGATACTACCAAAATATTCAGCTAGATCTAACACCTCTTTCTAACAAAACGTAAGTTAACCACATCGACCATTACGGATTTTTACGGTCCACATAAAACGAAATAGTCTGCAGAGTGATACAATATCACTGCTAGGCTACGAGTCAACTATTTGCTTATGCGTCACGACCATCTTAACCCACCATGCATGGAAATTCACCCGAGATTTCAATGCCAGTGAAGAAGGCATATGAATTTATTTGATCATCAAGAGGTCGAGTCACGGCGTTACCTTTGTTCAAAATCTTGGCCTTTTTAAAGGTCGTTCCCCATTCCCCACTACAACAGCGTGACAGACAAATACTCAACAACATTCACTTCCCAATAGGTGACATCGTTTTTAGCCTGGATCTGATCTTAACGTTTTCGCGAATTGCTCATAAAGCATAACAGATATTTCATTGTTCTCTAATCAACTTTGTCGTTTACAAAAAGGCACTTCATTCACGTATAATTACCTACTGTTCAATTAATTTTCAACCGCTTCTTTGATCCTCTTACGGCCCTTCAAAAAGAAACCGCAGATCAAATCTGGCGATCTATATCATTTTATCACCTGAAGTCAGCATATCGAAGCTGTGCCACAACTTTTTCTCGTGGTCGCGCAATCTTAGCCGCTACCACAACGATCGAAACGAAGACACATCTAATTTAAAAAACTAGGTCAGCAACCGCGATGTGGAAAACCACGGTCAGTATGCCCGCCCGAGTTTTTAAATTCAGCTTTGCGCTAACGGCGGAGGCCCGTGATCAGGCCCGGCCCCCCCCCAACGTAATCCCGGGGTATGTTTATGAATAGAATGTTCTATTCTATTTTTTTTGACGAAGTTCTATTAATATATTATTATTCATTATTGTATTTTAGAATTTCTTTAGTTAAATAAATTATTGTATCTTTATCCTTATTTTTATAATTTTTGGTGAGTTATAAAAAAAGGATAATAGTAATTTAATTTAAATAAAGAAATTTAAAAATACAATAATAACTTCAATTATATATTAATAGAACTTCGTCAAAAAAATAGAATAAAACTGGTAACATTTCTCAAACATAAAACAGATCACCTCAACAACCCTCAGACTACATACTGATGGGGAGAAATTGATGCACAATATCATATTTTATAAGGTTTGCTTTACAACTCGCGAAAATGTAGGCCTAGAGTTTTCTAATACGGCAAATTCCGACGAGGCTTTAGGGCCCTCGCAGAAGGAAAACTTAAAATCTAAATTAATTAATTTATCTACACCTGCTGAAACACCTCTGCCGCAAATCCATTAGCAAAAAAACGGAACAAAAGCGATTGCCTGCAAGCGATACGGTCTAATCGATCTAACCGATTTTGTTACCTTGACGACACACGCAGAACATATCAGCTCGCAATCTCTAATTAAATCGGGAAGTTACGATTTTATTTAAACAATTGTAATAATTCCCATAGATTATACTTGAAGATTTTGATGATGTAGCTTTGTGTCATCGCGACTACAACATGTAAAAGTTTTTAGTTTCTAGAAATATAGATCATATATATTTTTGCCTTTGTTTTTTAATAAAGAAAATTATAAATTTAAACAACTTAGTTATTTACAAGTTGATATAACTAAATTCATAAAATGCCTAAAACTAATCTTACTAAAATCAACAATCTAACTTTCTTCTTAATAAAATAAATTACAGAACAAAAATAAGTTGATTTTTTATATATATACAGCTAGACTTGTTTTAAATTCAATTAAAATAATATGGTTATTAAAATTGATATTATATAATTTTTATTTAATTAAAAATTCTCTATTAAATGTTGATTTAGAGCTCTTTAAAGCAAAAATTAATATCTTAATTTGAATATGTATATGTTACAAAATTTAGAAAAAATATACTATTATTTTGAAGTCCCGCAAATTCTGTAATTTATCAAAAATAGCCATCATGGGGCATTTCAGTTTAAACTTTCACATGGATTAAATAACAATCCCAGTCTCGAAAAATAAAAAGTGAGCTTGTAATTTTTTATTTTTGTGTTTAAATTTGTATCTTTTGGCAAACTGAAATATATATCTATAAAAATTTATTAATGAAAAGTAAAATACAACTAATACAAATTTGAGAAAAAAAATGATTAAAACGAGCTGGGAAAAAACCCATATTTGGATCAAGCCCATTTTTTGAAATTTTGCTTTTAATTAGAAAATATTTATAAGTTTGGATATTCATAACAAATTTTTTGAACATTTATAATTGATTTTTATCTGTCATAAAAATTTTTAAAAAACAAAAAAATTTAGCCAAAAAACAGGTTTTTCCAGCTCTGATTATAGCTTCTAAAGCGATAAATATAAGTATAAATATAGAAAAATATAAATGTCTATATAATCTACCGTCAAAATGTATCTTTAATTGACTTTCCGCTGCATACCTGTTTGCCGAGATTATCATTGCTAAAAATGATGCGAGAAATTAAATAAAATTTGCTATTTTTTCGATTATTTGATATTTGAAATAAATGATTTTTTATTTCAAGGATATTAAATTGAAAAATTTGATAATTGCAAAAATTAATCCGATGAATAGCGTGAAGACATTTGCGACGAGTTTGATGAGGTTGCAGCTGTTCTTTTTTAAATAATTTTAATTATTCAATATTTTTATATATTTTGCTACCTTTAATAAAATAAAGGAATTGGCAAAATTTAGAGTAAATTCGTAGTCCAAGGTGGTCAATTTCGGCTACATATTCAAAATATAAGATTTTATAAGCTAATTTCATATTTATTTTTTAAATTTACAGCGTATTTTTTACAACATTTACTTATTTTAATTTGAATTTTATAATGTTACATTTTCATAAATACTTTTTGCAGACGACTGATCAATTAGGAAAAAATGACTCTTTATATGATGCAAATTTTGTATAAAATA